>JAOQMR010064069.1:0-22616 GCA_027563865.1 Erythroxylum pelleterianum | reverse complement strand
AATTAATTAACCAAATAGCATACAAATTATTCATGCAAAATTCAAATTCATGACTTCAAATCCATATGCATAATTCGGCAATCATGTCCAGATCAAGAAAACAAATTTCCAATCATAGATTTATCAATTATATGCACATGCTTCTCATAAAAACAACCATGAATTTAGCTAATAGCCTTAACAATTGGAAAAGAGAATTTAGTTCATGATTTTAATTAAAACAAAGTTAAAACTCGTTATAGAAAACATAGTGCATAATTCATGTATAATAAGAAGAAGAATATAAAATAAAACTAGGATTCTACCTAGAGAGAGAGAGAGAGAGAGAGAAAGAGAAGAAAAAAGATTCAAGTTCAAAGAAAAGAGAAAAAACGTGAACATCCACCCCCCCTCCTTTTTTATATTGGAGGAGGTATGGTCATCAAATCCTTGTAGGAGAGGATTTCTTTTACAAATAGAAGTAGGTCTTTTCTTTCCTTGTAGAACATGATTTCTTTTCCAAGTAGAAGTAGGTCTTTCTTTCCTTGTACAAGAGGTTTTCTTTTCCAAGTAGAAGTAGGTCTTTTCTTTCCTTGTGGAATTAGGATCTTCTAGAAGCTTCCCTCAAAGTCAAACACGCTTCCTAGGGCTTAAGTGGCAGTCCATGCATGCTTTCATGTAGGTGCCAAGTGCCCTAAGATGCTGATGCGGCAAGTGACGTGGCATGCTGACCAGACGCCAAGTGTCATCCACGTGTACCAATTAGGTGCTGCCAGCTCATCAACTCTCCTAAAAAGTAGGGATCTTCATTTCTTCCAATCTACATGTCCCTTGACCTTCTGGATTGTTCCCAAATCTACTTCTCGCAGTGGCGAACAAGAATCTTCTAAAATGTAGAAATCCTAGTTGAAGTAGGATTCCTAATCCTTTTGGGATTATGATTTCACCATCCCTTGCTAGGTTTAGCTCCTGATTCTCGTTTTGCTAGATTTTCTCCAAAATAGGAAATCCTATTTGCATTAGGATTTGGGGAATCCTAATCCTAATTCTGCAACTTTGGTCACCTTGGGGTATTTCAACCTCCTTATTTTGATCTGACATCCAACAGTTCTAAATCTCCCTCCTTAGCACAACTTTCCTTATTTGATACCTAAAACACTTAAAATGATAAAATCAATGTAAGTCACGTGATTTAGATATCAAATAAGAATAAAAACTAAGTGTAAGAGTATACAAAGATAAGAAAATATGAGTGCATCACTTCCAGATAATTCTCCTTAGATGATCTTGGGCGATAGAATGCTCCTATTGGGGTGAACCAAGAGTAGTGGTATTAGAGACATCATGAATGTCATCAACAACGCTAGACTAAGTAAGAAAGAAACTAAAGCATCGACATCGAGACGAGGTGATGATCTCACCTCTAACTCCACCTTCTCATTAATATCCTGTTGACCACTTATACTAGTAGAAGAACCATAATCTTTTCCAGAAGAAAGTAAAACATTTTCATTAAACGTCACATCTCTGATAAGAATGACTTTGCGTGACTCAGGGTCAGTAAACCATAAACAATATCCTTTTTATTCAGAAGCATAACCAAGAAATATGCACTTTTTAGCTTTAGGTGCTAGTTTTCCATCATTAACATGTGCATAAGTAGGACATCCGAAACCTCGCAAGTTAAAGTAGTCAATAGGATTACATGATCAAAATTCCTCTGGAATTCAAAAATCAAGAGATGAATGTGGGGAGCGATTGGCAAAATAACATGCTGTAGAAGCTGCTTCACACCAAAGATTATGTTGATGCCGTAATTCAGTATTAGAGAGCATACAACGAGCTCTCTCAAGTAGGGTCTTGTTCATTTATTTCGCAACATCGTTTTGCTGGGGCTTACCAACCAGTTTCTTGTGTCTAGCAATTCCAACTTAGGAGAAGAATTCATTGAAATATATTTCATAGAACTATAATCCATTGTCTTTTCTAAGCTTCTTCACCTTTTTTTTTCCAATTTGGTTCTCAACAAGGGCTTTCCACTTCTTAAAAGTAAGAAAAGATTCATTTTTATGCCTTAAGAAATAAACTCAAACCTTGCGGGAGAAGTCATCAATCAAGGTCATTATATAACATTTCCCTTCAACAGAGGGAACTTTAGAAGGTCCTAAAAGATCTGAATGAATTTAATCAAGGACACCTTTGGTACGATGTGTAGCAGGGGAGAAGCTGGCCTTTTTCTACTTACCAAAGACACAATGCTCATAAAATTCCAATTTATCAGTACCAGCACCAAAAATACATTTCTTGCTTAGCAAATTCGTACCTTTCTCACTCATACAGCCTAGGAGCATATGCCATAGACGAGTGAGATCATTATCAGACAATGAAGATGTGGACACAGCGGTTAAACTTGTGATAGTCAAACTTTGCAAGACATAAAGGCTACCAAGCCTTTTGCCTTTCATAATGACTAGGGCACATTTAAATACCTTCAAAACTCCACCTTCAGCTAAATACTTACAACCAAGTGACTCAAGGGTTCTTAGGGAAATCAGGTTAAGTTTCAAATCAGGAATATGTCACACATTGGTTAATGTCTCAATACAACTATCGTAGGCCTTGATCTGTACACTACCTATGCCAATAACCTTGTACTGAGCATCATTTCCCATCAAGACAACTTCACAGTTAATATGTTCATAGGTGGAGAACCAGTCTCTGTGAGAAGACAAGTGGTAGGTACAACCAGAATCTAAAATGCACTCAGTCGTACTCCTTTTTTTAGAAGAGGTAACCGACAATATATCACCATCAGATTTAGTGTCAGCAACACTAGCTTCAGTAATAGGTTTTTGAGGTTGTTTTCCTTTTTCATCTCTTTCCTTTTTATTTTTCAATTTATAAAACTCGAAAATATCATGCCCAATTTTCTTTCAATATTGACAAGTCTTGGAATTACGTCCCCTAGATTTTGACCTAGATTTCTCTTTACTTGTATTCGTTTTTTCAACCATTCTACCCCTAACAAATAAGACCTTAGCTTTATCATCTAAATGAACCTCAAGGTAAAATTTTTCCTTAAACAACAAGTTGGACTTGACATCTACAAAAGACAACGTATCGTTATTTCCATATAACATATCTCCTTGAAGTGTTTAGACGTAGATGGTAAATAGATAACCAATAAAACAGCCTTGTCCTCATCATCAACTATAACATCCAAATTTTTTTGGTCAATAATAATTAAATTAAACTTATTAAGATGAGATTGAATGGAAGTACCTTCAATCATACAGAACATGTACAAATGCTCTTTGAGATGGAGTTTGTTCGCTAGGGACTCAAACTTCAACCAAAGTTTGACAGCAGTGGTTTCATGGACCACCTCACGAAGCATCTCCTTAGAAAGACAGAGTTGGATCGCTAAAAGTGCCTTTTCATCTAACTCCTCCTATTGCTCATTAGTCATCGAATCAGGTTTATTTTATTTTCCATCTAGAACCTTCTTCAATCCGTTATGAGTGAGAACAACCTTCATCTGGACTCTCCAAATGGAAAAACTAATCTTGTCATCAAACTTCTCGATATCAAATTTTGTAACAGTAGACATCTTGAACCGTAGCTCTGATAACACTTGTTATAATATAAAGCGATAGCGGAAGCATGATCGAGATCAAGATGGGTGAGAAGCAAAATAATTTGGGCAAGAATAGTAGTAAATATGATACACAAGGACTTACATGGTTCACACAAATTGGCTAATTCTACGGATGATGATGAGCGAAAAATTCATTATATTAGAGAATAGTATAAAACTCTAAACACAACGAGGATATAAATTTTATGTATAATCTCACAAAATAAAACTATCTTCTAAAATAAAAGTGAATACCAAAATTGTAACACTCCATTACTATATAGTATATACCAAAACACCCAGAGGACATTCAAGTACATATCCTAAAATAATGACATGTTAGAGCAGTTATGTTGTCTTATATGACATCATAAAGAATAACACAATACTTAAAAACAACTACTACTCTTCAGTTCATTGCAAACATGATTTACACTGTAGTCATTAAAACAAATATTTACATTATCAAAACAATTGAAAGTTTATAAGCTTTTATACAAAAATTGTACATAAAACAGTCTACTATTCCTCAGACGTCAGCTGAGAGACCTTTGAGCCACTTCTTAATCCAAAATTGTTCTTCTAGAGTAACTTAGGAACTAGGTTTCTACTCATATACCTAAAAAGCTACATTACAATTTTGATGAGTTTTGTGAACTCAGAGAGCTAACCATCATCGATGGACTCACTCACATCAAATACACAAATATGTCACATATAACCAAATTCATAACATTACTCATTTGAATAAGACGTAATGAATGTCACACATTTCATATACTCTTTCAGATCTTATATATCCCAATCAATCACATTAACATCAATTACTCAAATGTAACATATCACTTTATTATCACAACTTCATAAATAGATTCTTAATCATATAATTCATAATCATAAATGTACAAATGCAGATGTACATGAGACTCATTCTATTTTAACTTTGTTGTGAATGAGTTCCTATTTCACTGTCCCGTATCTGTTGTGAATATTGGGCTCTTTTTAGTATTGTCCCGTATTTGTTGTGGATACCAGGTTCATTAAACGTTGAGCCTGAGGCTCTGATGCGCATAACTGAGTTTAAAGCTCTTTTCACATTGGATACTCCTGTCACAACCCCTTCTTGTGAACATGCATAATGTAATGGAGTATAACAGTTCACATAATATATCATCAGTCATTTTTAGTCAATAAGCGCATTCAATTTTCACAGCTCATCGGATCTAAGTCTGGCATTCAACAAACAGTTGAGTATTCAATTTCCTTATTCACATTCAAATCACAAACACTCCCAAAACAATCCCGAATATCCAACTCCTCGGACAATTAATTGTTTGGAATCAGTAATACCATAATTATATCAATATCAATTCAATAAAAAGGAATTAAGTTTAATCAAGACAATTTGAATAAAACAAATTACCAATCGAAATTTCACATCTAGGTTACCCACTATACATACAATTCAAACAGGAGCATAAATATCTGAGTTTACACATTTAGGTTAACTCATAGTACGCTCCAATATACGCTATTGCCTAGATGGACCGGCAATGTCTTGATGATGACATTCGATTTCAGCGTCTATACATCATACAATACACACAGAATTCACATTACAAAGTCGATCAATCAAATACATATTCACTTATGCACGTACATATATATGCCATGTTCAATGCATGCCCAATTAGTATCCCGGGTCTGTTTTCTTAATCATAATTCATAATCATTCACATATTTTCATTTGGATATGGCTTGTTTGCATTTAGGTTAATACCTTAAATCGACTTGATCATGCTTCATTCATTAACCATGCATTTACTAACTCTTTTCTAGCATTACAAATATTTCACATAATTTACAATTCTCATTCATTCATTCTTAATGCATTATTAATATCTTTCGGAATACATTTGCATTCACATAAATATCTTCATTCCTTTAACATTCCTTCATTATAAACTTAGATGGATTGTTATCCAACATTCTTTTCCTTAAAGTATAACATCAATTATCAATCAAAACTTATCACACATTTAACCAACTTTTCTAACATCAAATTATGTTCATTTTAAACCTTCATCAAGTCCAAATGCATCATAAGTACCGTATCCTTAATTGGTTCAAAAATCACACAAAAAATTTACTTCCATACCATTTCCACGATCGTGTATGGCTTCCCATGATTGTGGGATGCGTTATCCAAAAGTCCCCATCCAATTCTTTTATTAGTTTTTTTCCCAAATTTTCTCAGGATAGGTTTCGGGTTAGTTTTTTATGGCCATTATGACATAGAAAATGAGGTTTTTAGGTAATATCTTCTTCTAAAAAAATGTTCCTTTATGTCTTAAGTTTTTAATAAACTAAAGTTCATACGATTTGGTTCATTATTCCTAGAGATATACTAAAAATACTACAGACTGTTCTCAAACAGTGACAGAACCCAAAACTCATCTTCAAGCCAAATTTCAAAACCTTTAAAGTTAAAAATAAAATTATATTCCTTCGCGAAAATTGTAGAAAGATGTATTTAGTTTAATCTACAATTAAAATCACCACATTTGGTTATCTACAGGTCAATTTATGGCCAAAATACCGATGTTTGTTCAGTCAAACTACTACAATTAACTCACGTCTTACACCTTCAACGTCCCTTCACTATAGTTCATTAATTCACCTTCAATTCCACCTTATTCATGCTTCAATTCTACATCAATTTTATGTCCAGAACCAATTGAAAAACATTCATTAGGAAACTTACAAATCAATAACTTCCACCAACAAAACCAAACCAGAAATTATCATACAAGGATCATTCTTCCAACACATATCATCACCAATATCTCATGCATTTCATTCCAATTCAAGCATCATTCCTATGCCATTTAACATGCCATAAAACTCATATTGTTACTTACCTATTAGGATTCCAATTCAACAAAAAACTTCAGATTAAACCTAGTCTCCAAGTAAGCAAAATCAACACAAACTTATGGTGAAAGCAAGGTGATTTTCGGACAGCAAAAATAAAGATCACATACATCTAGTTTTCTTGACAATTTGGTGAAGGATTTAGGTGTAGTTTTCATGAAAAATTTTTTCTAAGGTTCAAGAAAATTTAAGAGGAAAAGATAGAGCAATTTCCTTGAAGGAAACAAGAAAGGAAGCAGAAACTTGGATGCTGGAATTTGTCACATCAATAAGCTAGCTAGGTGTCATTAACTTACAAAGACATATGTCTTAAAGCATGCTAACCATTTGTTCAACAATTATGCTGCCATTTTTCACCCTTTAATCAGTCCACATATCACTCCAAGATTGGTCCTCATGTCACATAAGAATTGATCCACTTGTCATTTATTTACTAGTCCATTTGTCACATATTTAACTATGCCAAATGTCACTCACTTTTTTTTAGGCTTAATCACCCTAATTTTTCATGTATTAATTTATCATACCACTTGGAATTTTTCCTAGTCCAAATGTGTGTTTAAATCCATCAATTCCCCAATCCATAACATGTAATTCCAATTTACTAATTGAAATCCAATTATACCAAAATTCAAGATATACCAAAACACAATTCACATCATAATCATATAACATTTTTCATACCTCGGGATATGTCAAATGAGTGCATATACTTACTTGTAATGTGTACAAATATCAACTCGTGTATGAATGCTAATCTTATGTATGTATATGCAATGCTTGATCTAGGGTTGAACCCTAAGCATGTTCCGGAAAACAGGATATTACAATTCTCCCCTTTAAGAAATTTCTTCCTTTAATTCTTACCTGATTGATTAAATGGGTAGGGGTATTGCTTTTTCATATTCTCTTCAGTTTCCTAGGTGGCTTCTTCCCTTGAATGATTCTTCCAAAGAACTTTGACCAATGGGATCACTTAGTTTCTAAACTGTTTGGTTTGATAACCAACAATTTGGATTGGTTCATCAACATAACGTAGGTTAGTTGTAACTTCAACTTCCTGTGTAAGAAAGATATGCATCGGATCTTATAGGTATCTTCTAAGTATACTCAAATGAAACACATTGTGAATCTGAGCCATTTCTGCTGGTAATTCTAGTCTGTAAGCCAATGGTCTAACTCTCTCAATAATCTCATATGGACCAACGTATCTAGGGCTTAACTTACCCTGTTTACCAAATCTCAACACTCCTCGCCAAGGAGAGACTCTCAGAAACATTTTATCACCCACTTGGTATTCCATAACCCTACGATGCTGATCGACATAACTCTTTCGTCTATTATGAGCTGCCTCAATTCGGTTACAAATCAATTTCAGTTTATCTACAGTATCCTGAATCAATTCTGGACCTCAACGATCCTTAAGCCCTTTTCATCCCAATACAGTGGTGATCGACATTTCTTACCATATAAGGTTTCATATGGAGCCATACCGATATTACTGTGATAGTGATTATTATATGCAAATTCAATAAGTGCTACATACTGGTCCTATGCTCCTTGGAACTCCAAAACATAAGCTCTGAGCATATCCTCAACAGTCCTAATAGTCCTCTCACTTTGTCTATCTGTCTGAAGATGAAATGTTGTATTAAAATTCAACTTCATACTTATGGCTGGCTGTAAACTACCCTAGAATCTGGAAGTTAATCTGGGATCCTGATCAAGCACAATAGATACTGGGGAACCATGCAATCTTTTCTCAAATCATCAACATTAGGTACACACAATCTTTGCTTAAACCATAGTGTCTCATCTCTCAACCCAAACTCAGAACTCGAATCATGTTTCAACTTCTCAATAAGCTTCACTAATTGTGGATCTTTACTCTTTTCTTTTCTGATTCTCTCATGCAATATTGGCCTAAGCTTTAGTGTAGCTACTAATGCTTCATTCTGCCCCAAATTCAGTTCAACATTCAATGCCCTCAGTTGTACTAGGTTTGGTAACTTTAAGGCCTGTATCTATGCCATATTGATATTAGACTTTCTACTTAATGCATCTGCTACCACATTAGCTTTATCAAGATGATATTCAATCGTACAATTATAATCTTTCAGCAGCTCAATCCATCTCATCTTCAATTCTTTCTGACTCAACAGATATTTCAAGCTCTTATGATCTGTGAATATCTGAAACGTTTTACTATACAAATAGTGTCTCCAAATCTTTAAAACAAATATCACTGCTACCAATTCCAATTCATGAATAATTGAACTTATGAGACCTCAACTATCTCGATGCATATGCAATCACTCGACCATACTACATCATAATGCATCCTAGCCCCTGGTGTGAAGCATAACTATATACTACATATCCTCTAGATCCGAATGGCATCATAAAGAATAACACAATACTTAAAAAAATCTACTACTCTTTATTTCATTACAAACATGATTTACACTATAATCATTAAAACAAATATTTACATTACCAAAACATTTGAAACTTTAAAAGCTTTTATACAAAATTCTACATACTATTCCTCAGACGTCAGCTGACAGACCTTTGAGCCATTTCGTAATCCAAAATTGTTCTTCTAGAGTAAATTAGGAACTAGGTTTCCTCTCTCATACCTAAAAAGCCACATTACAATTTTGATGAGTTTTGTGAACTCAGTGAGCTAACCTTCATCGTTGGACTCACTCACATCAAATACACAAATATGTCACATATAACCAAATTCATAACATTCCTCATCTCAATAAGATGTAATGAGTGTCACACATTTCATATACTCTTTCAGATCTTATATATCCTAATCAATCGCATTAACATCAATTATTCAAATGTAACATATCACTTTATCATCACAATTTCATAAATGGATTCCTAATCATATAATTCATTATCATAAATGTACAAATGTAGATGCATATGAAACTCATTCCATTTTAACTTTGTTGTGACCGAGTGCCTATTTCACTGTCCTGTATCTATTGTGGATACCAGGCTCTTTTCAGTATTGTCCCGTATCTATTGTGGATACCGAGTTCATTAAATGTTGAGCTTGAGGCTCTAATGAGCATAACTAAGCTTAAAGCTCTTTTCACATTAGCTACTACAGTCACAACCCCTTTATGCGAACATGCATCATGTAATAGAGTATAACAGTTCACGTAATATATCATCACTCACTTTTAGTCAATGAGCATATTCAATTTTCACAGTTCATTGGATCTAAGTCCGGCATTCAACAAATAGTTGAGCATTCAATTTCCTTATTCACATTCAAATCACAAACACTCCCAATACAATCCCTAATATCGAACTCCTCGGACAATCAATTGTTTGAAATCAATAATATCATAATTATATCAATATCAATTCAATATAAAGGAATTAAGTTTAATCAACACAATTTGAACAGAACACGTTACCAATTGAAATCTCACATCTAGGTTACCCACTATACATACAATTCAAACAGAAGCATAAATATTTGAGTTTACACAACTAGGTTAACTCACAGTACGCTCCAATATACGCTATTGCTTGGATGGAGCGTCAATGTCTTCATGATGTTGTTTGATTTGAGGGTCTATACATCATACAATACACACAAAATTCACATTACAAAGTAGATCAATCACATAACATGTGCCATGTTCAATGCATACCCAATGACTATCCCAGGTATGTTTCCTTAATCATAATTCATAATCATTCACATATTGTCACTTGGTTATGTCTTGTTTGCATTTAGGTTAATACCTTAAGTAGACTTGATCATGCTTCATTCATTAACCATACATTTACTAACTCTTTTCTAGGATTACAAATATTTCACATAATTCAGAATTCTCATTCATTCATTCTTAATGCATTATTAATATTCTTTGGAGTACATTTGCATTCATATGAATATCTTCATTCCTTTAACACTTCTTCATTCCAAACTTTGATGCATTGTTATCCAACATTCTTTTCCTTAAAGTATAACATCAATTATCAATCAAAACTTATCACACATTTAACCAACTTTTATAAAATTAAATTATGTTCATTTTAAACCTTAATCAAGTCCAAATGCATCATAGTTAAGTACCTTATCCTTAATTGGTTCAAAAATCACACAAAAGAACATTTTCTTTACTGCCATGTCATTTCCACGATCGTGTATGGCTTCCCACGATCGTGGGATGCGTTATCCAAAAGTCCCCATCCAATACTTTCATTAATTTTTTTTTTCAAATTTTCTCAGGACATGTTTCGGGTCAATTTTGTATGGCCATTATGACATAAAAACTGAGGTTTCTAGGTAATATGTTCTTCTAAACAAATGTTCCTCTATGTATTAAGTTTATAATAAAATAAAGTTCATATGATTTGGTTCATTATTCCTATAGATACCAAAAATACTACAGACTGTTATCAAACATTGACAGAATCCAAAACTCAACTTCAAGCCAAATTTCAAAACCCTTCGAGTTAGAACTAAAATCATATTCCTTTACAAAAATGTAGAAATATATATGTAGTTTAATCTAAAATTAAAATCACCCCATTTGGATGACTACAGGTTAAGTTATGGCCAAAATACCGATGTCTGTTCAGTGAAACCGCTACAATTAACTCACGTTTTGCACCTTCAACACCCCTTCACCATAGTTCATCAATTCCACCTTATTCATGCCTAAATTCTATATCAATTTCATGTCCATAACCAATTCTAAAATCATTCATTAGGTAACTTACAAATCAATAACTTCCACACATCAAAACTAAACCAGAAATTAACTCACGTCTTACACCTTTAACGCCTCTTCACTATAGTTCATCAATTCACCTTCAATTCCACCTTATTCATGCCTCAATTCTACATCAATTTTATGTCCAGAACCAATTCAGAAATCATTCATTAGGAAACTTAAAAATCAATAACTTCCACACAACAAAACCAAAACAGAAATTATCATACAAGGATCATTTTTCTAGCACATATCATCATCAATATCTCATGCATTTCATTCCAATTCAAACATCATTCATAAACCATTTAACATGCCATAAAACTCATATTGTTACTTACCTATTAGGAATCCAATTCAACAAAAAACTTCAGATGAAACCTAGTCTCCAAGCAAGCAAAATCAACACAAACTTATAGTGAAAGCAAGGTGATTTTCGGACAGCAAAAATGAAGATCACATTCAGCTAGTTTTCTTGACAATTTGCTGAAGGATGTAAGTGTGGTTTTCATGCAACAAATTGTTTAGGGTTCAAGCAAATTTTAGAGGAAAAGCTGGAGCAATTTCGGTGAAGGAAATAAGAAAGGAAGCAGAAACTTGGATGCTGGAAGTTGCCACATCAATAAGCTAGCTAGGTGTCATTAACCTACAAAGACATATGTCTTAAAGCATGCTAGCCATTTGTTCAACAATTCTGCTGCCACTAATCCACTCATTATGCTGCCATTTTGCCACCCTTTAATCAGTCTACATATCACTCCAAGATTGGTCCTCATGTCACATAAGAATTGATCCACTTGTTATTTATTTACTAGTCCATTTGTTGCACATTTAACTATGCCAAATGTCACTCACTTTTTTTTAGGCTTAATCACCCTAATTTTTCATGTATCAATTTATCCTACCACTTGGCATTTGTCCTAGTCCAAATGTACATTTAAATCCATCAATTTTCCAATCCATAATATTTAAGTCCAATTTACTAATTGAAATCCAATCATACAAAAATTCAAGACATACCAAAACACAATTCACATCATGATCACATAACATTTTTCATACCCTAGGACATGTCAAATAAGTGCATATACTTACTTGTAATGTGTACAAATATCAACTCGTGTATGAATGCTAATGCTATGCATGTATATGCAATGCTTGATCTAGGGTTGAACCCTACGCATGTTCCGGAAAACAAGATATTACAATTCTCCCCCTTAAGAAATTTCGTCCTCGAAATTCTTACCTGATTGATTAAATGGGTAGGGGTATTGCTTTTTCATATTTTCTTCAGTTTCTCAAGTGGCTTCTTCTCTTAAATGATTCTTCCAAAGAACTTTGACCAATGGGATCACTCGGTTTCTCAACTGTTTGGTCTGATAACTAGCAATTTGGATTGGTTCGTCAACATAACTTAGATTAGTTGCAACTTCAACTTCCTGTGCATGTAAGATATGGGTCGGATCTGATCGGTATCTTCTAAGTATACTCATATGAAACACATTGTGAATTTGAGCCATTTCTGCTGGTAATTCTAGTCTGTAAGCCAATGGTCTAACTCTCTCAGTAATTTCATATGGACCAACATATCTAGGGCTTAACTTACCCTTTTTACCAAATCTCAGCACTCCTTGCCAAGGTGATACTCTCGAAAACATTTTATCACCAACTTAGTATTTCATATCCCTACGATATTGATCAACATAACTCTTTTCTTTATCTTGAGTTGCCTTAATTCGGTTACGAATCAATTTTACTTTATCCACAGTATCCTGAATCAATTCTGGATCTTCAATGATCCTTAAGCCCTCTTCATCTCAATACAGTGGTGACCAACATTCCTGCCATATAAAGCTTCATGTAGAGCCATACCGATACTACTATGATAGTGATTATTATATGCAAATTCGATAAGTGCTACATACCGGTCCTATGCTCCTTGGAACTCCAAAACACAAACTCTAAGCATGCATGAAAAATAGAGGGGCTCAAGATGTATTTATAGTGCTTAAGAATCATTTAATGTTTTTTTTTGAAAAATAACAATCATTTAATGCTGACTTAGAAGAGTTTGAGTCATACAGTATATTCAATACTACCAACTACCAGAAACACCTCTTCCCTATATCCCATGTTGGTTAGTGGAGAACCACTCCGCACAATAAGGTCGTCGGCTAAGCTAATCCGTCTAATCCATAATTCACAACTCTTGGTTAGGTTAATGTTAAATGTGTGGTTTTCAAATTAAATACTTAGAAACAGTAAGTGGTAGAATTTAAAAGGGATTAGTCAACGTCAACTAACCATTCAAAACAAGTGCATTAAATGATCAAAGACGCCTTAATCAACAAACAAGCAAAGACTTGGTAAGATCAGCACATAGCCATGTGAAACCATGAATAATCTACATTCATCTTCTCCAAATTAAAAGTCTACACACGATTGATATATGACTTTATATGAGAACACATTTCGATGCTTTAACAGCTAATCAATACAGTAGTTTAACAACCTGTTATTTTGCTGGGTTCTCTCTGTTTCTAAAATGTCTTGGGTCAGACTTCAAAATGCTCCAACTGGACATCCTTGGACTTCAATGGAACATATTCTCCCATATATACTTCCAGGTGATCCGACAAGGCAGATTTGTCAATGTTTTCATGGTGGTACGATTTGCAGACGAAGTAGATGACAGTTTGAATCACAAGTTGGAATAGAAACAACTTTAAAATCAGTAGGAAACAGATAATCCCAAATGATACTCTCACCATACCTAATGATTCACCGTGCAGAACCAGTCTCTGGAAAAGGGTCTGGAATGCTGCAAAGGGTAGACTCAGATTAAGGAACACAACTGTGGCCATCCACATCTTTCCTTTAATCAGTGCTCTGCTCTTATTCATGGCCTTAAATCCGCGAGCCTCTTCTAGCACAGACACAACACTTGCCAATTGCCAAACAATGGCCATGTACACGAGTCCCACAGAGTACAAGAGAAGCGAAATGTAGAAAATAGACATACCAGACTTGATTAATCCAATAGAAATAAGAACTATGCAAAGAATAAGGACTACAACGGCAACAAGGCTGTACGCGAAGAAACAAAAGAACATGCTGAGGAAGGTGACCATGAGCCTCTTCCAAACCCTGGGGACAACACTCATAACCTTTTTGAAAGTCACGTCTCGACCCGTGTAAATACAGGCAATGGTGTAAACGACAGCTGCGGTTGAGAGAAGAGAGAGTACAAGGAGAATAATTAAGTATGCAAACTTGAAGAGCCAAAGATAGGCCAACTCCGAGCTGACACCGGCTCGAGTGTGTTCTACCTGCATCTCGTTGTGCATGATCTTCGAAAAGAGGATATCGGAGACTTCCATGTGGGCTAGGAAGATTAAAGTTAGAGGAAGAATAAGGACTAAGGTTATTTGGCTGAAAATCTTCCTCCATGTAAAGATGATCTTGTGGGATTCTGTGTAGGTGCCAAAGACCCCAAGAAACTGCATCTCTTCTTGTTCTCTATCCATACTCAAAGATACTTTCTTGATGAAGATATGATCTTCTTGGTGCTAGAGAAGGTGGGTGATTGATTGGAAAGATGAGGTTTAAAGCTGAAGATGTGAAGATACTTGGGTGGTGGAGGAGAGCCTATGTATATGCCACAGGGTGGACTTTTATGACTGAAACTGTACCTTCGCTTGGTCTTCCCATGAACTACGTTGACTAAGTCAAGGCTTTGAAGCGTTGCCAATCAAATGATACAACTGGTAATGGTAACTTTTACTATCGAGGAAATAACTAGGTCATTATTTTTATAACTTTCAACTACCATTAAAATTAATGTTATTTAAATTGTTTTTGTAAATCAATAAATAATATAAGATATGTAAGATTAATTTTAACAGTTATAAAAATATTTTAATAATAATTCTCAACCTTTTGTGTTATTTAATTAAATTAATAATTCAAGGGGATCAATTATATTATATTAGTGTTAATAGGTTCTTATAAAGTCAGTATTAGCCTTTCAAAATTTATTAATTAAATGTTAAATTTTATTAATTATAAAAAGCATCAATTTTCTTTGTTAAAGGGAAAATAGTTATCAATTGAATTTTCTTAAAAAATAATATATTTACTCCAATTAAATCTAATTCACTAAAATTTTATATACTCCATCCATAATTAAAATTTAAATATTTTAACTAATTACTTGCCAATCTTTTATTCTCTATTATTGTCATGTATATGATGAAAATCTTATTTGAGTGATAGATATTTGTTTCTTAGAATTTACAAATAAATCTATGTGATTTTGACAAAAAGGAATTATATGAAAAGCAAAAAACTTTTTGAGCATCATACTACTAAAAAAATCATATTGCTTTTATGTATTATCCTTAAATTGTTTATAATCATTGGTCTATTAAAACTGAACATCAATAGAATGCAAAAAAAACTAACATATATTATGCTTTTCTTTACGAAGGAAGTACTTGATATGACATGAAGATATTTTAACAAACATGTAAGTTTTTGTTAGAGAACAATTTCACTGAACTGACTCTATATGAAAAATTTGTTTGGAACATTACTTATATATCTATGGAAATTTTCACTGTGATGATTGTATAAGTGATCATTTGACTTAAGATCTCTAAAATTATTTTATATATGGATTACTATACTTTGATACTACTCATGACTTGTTGTAGTCAAGGATAACTCAGTCGGTATTCATTTAATATAGTATGCATTATATGGAAGTACTTGAGTGATTAATACATGATTCAACACTCTAAAGAAATTAAGGAAAGTGTTTTATTGTTCGCAATTAGAATTGATTCAGAAAATCCATTATCAAGGTGGAATGACGCTCTATAATAGTTTACAAATGTTATTAATAGAATCAATTACTAATAGTAGAGAACTAACATAATTATATTTATAAATATAGTAGATCTTAATTTTATACTCTATACCGAATCGGAACATTGTATGATGAAATAATTGAGTTATACGAAAAAGTATGCACATAAAGATTAGTCAAAACTACTTTGACATTTATAAATATTTAGATAGTTATGATGTGTTGCTAAATGTCAATCTATAAATATGATTTATGATTATAATTTATATTCATTGCCAACATATTTGAGAACCAATTAGATCACTAATAACGAGTTGAAGAGAGAAAAATATTTTAATCAAGTTAGATTTGATCGTAAAGTTTGAGAAATTTTATTATTAAATATGTGATATTTAATAAATTAAGATCAATATGAAATATTTGATCTTATTTGACATAATTAGTATTTAAATAGAATCATTTAAAATTTTAGTTAAAGTTTAATTGAAAGTAGAAATTAATTTAAGTTAAATTACTAAAATATTCAAAACTTATTATAAATAGATTTAAGTTATAATTAGGAACCATCATTTCTTACCTAACCCTCTTTGTAATAGTCATAAAATTCTCTTAATACATTATGTAGATATTATAAGAGCTTAGACACTTGTATATTGACAGTAGTTGAGATGAGCTAATTTTGAAATTTGTTCAAGGGAAAGATAAGAAAAGAATCAAGTTTTGAAATAAAGTACGAATTAAGATTCATGTTTTATTATAATTCTTCAGTTAATTATTTTATAAAATTTTAAGTGATTTTGGCTTTCGAAATATCAAAAGAAAAAAGTTTCACAATTATTTCACATCACTATGTTCGAGATTAGATGCCAACCTGATTTTCCAACAAAAGACGTCAATTTACCTATGGAGTAAACTAACTCTATGATATTATATTTAGTTAAAACGGACCATAGTTTTTGTGATATAGGCCGGTTGGGATTTTTTGCTTAAGAATAAATTATGACACTTGATATGCAAGACATTGGAAGATGATTTTGGATTACACATTAGCAATTTTGAGAACAAAGAAGAATTATCAAATGGATGAAAGAAAGTCCAGTTTTGTTTGTATATAACATTCTTTTTATTTCCCGAGAGGAGAGGACACAAAATCAAGCTCAATACCATCTTGAGTTCTTTTTACAGTATACATTGACTACTAAGCAAGAAATATACCACAAGTGATGCCCACACGTTTTCTACCGGCTGATTCATCTTGACATCTCAGCAATCTGCCAATAAGAAATAAGAGAACGTATTCCTCCTTGGTGGGCGGCTGTGGCAAATGCGATGATTGGGTCCAGTGATAGGATTATTCGCGCGGAAGCTTCTCCGATCCTCGACCGCATTTTCCAACTTCCAGCATCAAGCGGGGTTACACGTTTCTCTCTTTCTTTTGTTACTTTTTTTTTATTAGATAAGGTATTCCAGTTTAGCTAAACTAATCCTAAGTTCCTAATATCTCACCTTAAGAGTTTGAGAAGAGGTAAATTTAGAACTCCAAGATTCTTCAGGTTGTTATGTAATTTGTACACTTCTACGTACAATGAGTCATTACATACTTGATTATTCAAGTGGTGATTGATCACTACCCCTACTCAACATCAGGTTTCCATTAGTCCCCATATTTTCTAATAGCTCAAACTCTCACACTACCGTTGGAAGCGAGGCTTCAATAATTGATCCGATCAAGGAGCTTTATCTAGAGAGCTAAAGGATCATCAATAGAAAAATTATCCATTTCTCTTTCTTTTTACGTGAATTAAACTCAAAATTTCCTATAAAAGAAACCGAAGATATGAAACCATAGGCCTTTCATAGTCTGCCATTCATTCTATTGTTTTGTTTCGTAAATGGACCCATAGAAGCCAAGATGTTTAAATATAAGATTGTAACTGGCTTTCAATTTCAATCCCAGTAAAGAATTCATATGTACCCGTAAGGATGAAACCAGGCCTTTCCTGCTAACCCTACACAACTTTTAAAATCCAGTCTGAGTATAAAAGCTTAGGAGCTCTTTTATTTGGTTTCACTTTTCTGTTGTTTTTGGTTTCTATTTCTTATTTTTTTAGTTTCTATTAAAAAAACGAAAACCTGTTTGGTTGAAATATGCAATATAAAAATTGAAAACAAAAACTTTTTTGGTTGAGATTTCTAATAAAAAAGCTGAAAATAAAAATATGTTTGGTTTTTAAATTATTATTATTATTAATTTTAATAATAATAATAATAATTATTATTAATTTTAATAAGTTATTCTTATTATTTTTAATTTTTAATAAGTTATTATTATGATTATATATTATTATTATTATTACTATTATTAAGTTATTCTTATTATTATTATTATTAATTTTATTATTAATTAATTATTATTATTAAATTTTAATAAGTTATTATTACTATTAATTTATTATTATTATTATTTATTGTTAATAATAATATTATTATTAATTATTATTATTACTATTATTATTTTTATTAATAATTTTATTTTTATTAATTATTGTTATAAGTTTTCTACTTACTATTTTAAATATTTTTTAATATTATTAATTTTTATATCAAATTAATTATCTTATTATTATTATTATTATTAATTAATTATTATTATTATAAATTTTCTACTACTACTACTATTATTATTATTATTAATCGAGATAAAAATATGGATATGTTGTTTTTCTGTCGAAAAAAATATGTTGTCAAAATTTAGAGAAACGATGTTTTTTAGTTTCTGTAAAACTGTTGTGATTTTTTTATTTTCAGAGTCAAAAAATCACAATAGAGTAAACCAAACACGTTTTAATTACTTATTTTTTTTTTTACAAAAATAAAAATAAAAAACGGAAGAAAAAAACAGAAACAATCAGCCGCTTAGTTACAGCTTTTGCCGAAAACTACTACGTCCCCGGCTAAACTTCATGCTTTTCATTTCCACGACCAAACTAGGTTCAATGATGAGGTGGATCTCACAGAGAGCTGTATTGATAAATTTTATAAATATCGTATCTGTATTAATAGCGGATTGAGTTTTAGTAAAGTAGTACCGAATAATATTAATCATCATTTTAAGTAATTTTTTAAACTTATAAATAATTTTTGAATTTTTTAAATTTATAAAATAGTATATTACACTATACACTTTATAATTTTACATTAATCTTGTCTCAAAAAATTATAATAATAAAATTTAAAATAACAACAATTTATTTATTTTTATTAACATTAATTTTCACATATTTCATATATAAATAATAAGTGCAATTAATATGCAAAAAAGATCATTCAATCATCATACAAGTATAAAATTAAGAACAATTCACAATATCTAAAATATTACAATTTTAACATATAATAAATAATAATTACATCAAAACATCAAATAAAAAGAACAATAAAAATCCTTAACTCTCTATCTATTACAATTTATAACAAGAGTTCACAATGAGAAAATAACCAATTAGAAGTGAAACCTAAAACAAAAACATATATTATTTAATTTCCTATCAATTAAATATATATTATTTAAGTGTTTAACATATTAATTGTTCATAAGAATTTAAACAATTTATTAAATATTATATATTTAATTAATTATTACGAAAATTATAAATAATTTAATTTAATTTATAATTTAATTCAATAATTATTAATAAATATAATTAATCTTAAAATATTTAAAAATATATAAATTTCAAAAATTTTTGACTTAATAATTAAATATATCAAAATTAAATATTAGTTTATAAATAATACTTTTTAAGTTATTTATTTTAAAAATAAAATATTTTTATTAATACTTTATTAATAAATATTATATAAAAGTTTAAAATAAATTTAAATAAAAATAATTTATTTTTAAATTCTATTTAATGTATAATAATTATTATTAATAAAAATTTAAAAATCACAATAAAAGTTAAGCTAAATAGCAAACTAAAACAAAATTGAAAAAGGGGAGGGGAAGGTCGGAGGCAGGGGAATTTTTTTTATAAAATTTTAAAAATTTTGCTAAATAATCCCCCTATTTTCCAAAGTTTACAGTACCGGCCAATATCATACAAAATCACCGGTACCAACGACCAGTATCTTTAAACATAGTTTCATACCATTTTCTAACCGGTATGATATGAAACTCATAACTATTGCAATGATTTAAGAGAATGACTACTTAGTTAATTATTTATATTTGATTTCATCAATAAATTAAATTAAATTATAATAAAAATAAATGAAAATTTTACTTAAAGTAAAATTGAAATGTTACAATCTCTTTTTCTTCTTCTTTGTTTAAAAATTATCAATTGTAATTATGAAGCAAACATTTCTTCTTACTTTTCTTAATTCATTTAGATTTCTGAGTTTCATTTAATTCATTTTTTACAAGATCCTTTTGTTTCCTTTCTATCGAAATATCTAATTTTTATACTAATGACTACTTTCTCTCTATATACCTTTTTTCTTTCTTTCTTCATTCATAAATATGTTTGTAAATGAATCCTAACATTTACACTTGTGTACAAAATAGACCTTAACATTTGACAGTGTTCAAATTGAATCTTAATGTCTGTAAAACGTTTAAAATGAACCCTAACATTTTGAAAACGTTCAGAATGAACTCTGACTATTAACAATGTTAGGTACCGTCAGTTATCTGCTAACATGGCACAAAAATGTAATGACATAGATTTTTTTAATTTTTTAGTTGTGAGACCCACCAAAAGCTAATGCCGACTTTGTTTAATATAGGTGGGCCCCCTTGCAGCTTAAACGTTGTTATTGTCATTGAACAAAACCCTCAAATTTCGAAACTTGCTTTCCTGAAAATTATTTCTTCTTTTTCTTCTTCTGCTATTTATTGCTAATATGTTTTTATTTTCAAACTCAACTTGTGTTTTAGGGTTTATATTAAACAGTTTGGAAGATGAAACTCTCCTTCCATTCTTAAATTTCTCATCTTTTAGAGTACTAATGGAGTCCCTAAACAAACATAAGCAGAAAGGTGAACATGAAACATATTCACTGTTATTGCCATGTATGATGGGTGTTTGAGTATTGACTTTTGCAGTGAAATTGTTCTGAATTGCATTTCTTAACAAGCAAATCATCAGACTAAAGTTGCATGTACATAAAGTTGAATACCTTAGACCCTCTTAAAAAACTAACATTCCTAGATGAAGGTGTTGGAAATTTATTTATGATATAAGTAATTAAAGTCAAACTTGGAAATAAAGTGCTTCATTTCCAAGAGTTGTGACTTGTCAAAAAAAAACCGTGACTGTTTTGAAGAGTTGCTTCCTTTTCAAAAGTTGTGACTTTTCATAAACAGGCGTGACTATTATGAAAACTCTATATATACATGAGTTTTAGTCAAGATTAAAATGTTTTGAACAATTCTACCAACACAATATCTGCATTCATAATTCTTAAAGAACATTTATACTCTTACAACTTGAATTTTCTTGTGTTCTTTGTATCTTAGAAGTAATTTGCCTTTAACCTGGTTTATAAGTATAGTGGGGGCAAATAACACTTTAAGGAAAGTGTCCAACATGCCTAGAACATTTTAAACTTTGTGTTTTGATCTCAAGTTCTCTCAAGTCTCTACATCTCCATTTAATTCATTATTTATCATTTGTTTTGTGGAATTCCAACCCCATTCTATTACGATATTAAAGTGTTATTTGTTGCTATCATGGAGTCCACTCAAGAATCCGTTCTTAAGTGATGAACTAAGACTTTGTGAAGTTAGATTGCCTTGATGGAATCGACACCAACTTCAATCATTGGAACGACAAGATGATTTTCTTCCTCACCGCTTTGAAAATTGCATATATGTTTAATCCCACTCTTCCTGCAATTCCTCTTCCAAAAAGAGGATGAAGTTGACACAAGGAAGGATGAACGAGACAAGCGCCAAGAAGATGAATTGCTATGCAGGGTTCACATTCTCAACACCCTCTCAAATAGCCTTTATGATCTCTTTACAATCGTGAAGAGTCTAAAGGAGATTTGGGTGTTGCTTGAATGTGAATATGCATCTCAAAAGCAAGGCACAGATAAGTTTCTTACTAAAAGATATTATGAGTTTAAATTTATTGATGATTCCTCATATTAGCTCCGAAATTTTTTTTTATTCTATTTTATTTTATTATTGTTAAGCATGATAAATTACAGTAAAGTAAAGCATTAGTGAATAATAATTGAGTTAGCATTAATTGTGTTAGCATGAATTAAATGAGTTCTAGTGGGCTTAAGTTAAAGAATGAAAGAATAAGGATGAGGAGAATGAGTTAGTCAAATGGGCTTAGGTTGGAAATGGGCTCAAGTAACCTAAGTTGGAGTATAAAAAGAAAAGAGAAGAAGATATTTTTAGGTCTTGCAAGTTTAAGTGGCTGCC
>JAOQMR010064056.1:0-22640 GCA_027563865.1 Erythroxylum pelleterianum | reverse complement strand
TGGATCCCTCAACCAAGACAAGAAAATTAGTTAATCATAATTAAATTGAAATCAAAAGAAATAATAAAAAGAATTGTATTCATAACTAGTCTTTAATGAAACTAATAAAAATTAACAATTGAAATTGTCCAGAAATTGAAAGCAAGAAAACAGAAATTTAAATCAACCAGAGACCCTTAATCCATGCTATAATCTACTTGGCAAGTGCAGAATAATTAAAACATAGAAAATAAATAAAGCAAACTTTGGCAGCCTTAGGATGGTAATGAGCAACGATGATGCTGGTGAAACAATTGGAAACGTGGACTTCAGCAACATGAATAAAGAATGGCCAATGGGGCAGCAGCCAGGGATGGTGCGATGATCACTGTTGCAAGAAAAAGAAAATCAAGAAGCAAAGGATGATGATGCATGGATGTTGTTTTAATAAGAAGAAAATATCAAGTGCGACAGCTAAGGAATAAAGAAGAAGATGTGCGTCGATGTTGTAAGAAGCAAGGGAGATGATATGCGATGATACACGTGTGTTGCAATCGGGGAGAATGCACAAATTGGCTGAACAATGAAAAATAATAGAAACCCAGATGCGGCAACTATAAGAGGAAAACAGAGACTATGCGGTGATTTATTGAAACAATGAAAATCAACGTGGATCAAAGGAAAAGACGGGGGTTGCGGCAGAACAAGGAGAGGATGGGACGATGGGCGATGGAACGATCAGAAATCGTGAACCCGGAATGAAAATAAGAGATGTGCGGCAGCCTCTTGATAAACAACATATATCCCTTCCTCTAACCCTAAAACCAATTGTATACGGCAATCAACATTAGCATCCTTCTTGAATTAAATCTCTCTGTTATCTTGATTTGACTTTGTTCAGATCAGGTGCACATCTAATTCCAGTGGGGGTCTTCTTGAAAAGAGGTTGAGATGATCTTAGATGGTTGTGTTCTGATTGGAGACAAATTCTGGAATTTTGTAGATTTTGGATTTCTTCCATATTTTTCCTCTTTTCGATCCTTTTTCGTCTTTTTGGTATTGACAACCACCTATGAACAATTTAACAATTAATTCCGTCAATTTATAAATACCAATTTCACAAATCAATAAATATTAAGTCCAAAATATATGTATTTTAATTGACTTAATAATTGGCTCATCGTCTCTTCCGCTGGGAGCCAGTGCTCATCTACCACTTTATTAAACTCAGAATGAGAGATCCAGGTGTTCTGGAAGCGGAAATCAGGGCCATCTGAAGGGCTCGGTTGTGAGTTTAGTACTTGAATTAGCATAGGTCTATGATCCGATCCAAGGAAGAGAAGGAGCTGGTTTACTGTTTAGGGGAATTTCTGGAGCCACGACATCGATCCGAACACCCGATTGAGTCGAGCTTGTACCGTACCACACCGCCACGTATATTTCGAGCCGACATAACCCAAGTCATGAAGGCCACACCGATAGACCCAATCCTTAAAGCATGTATTAACCACTCTTGTGGGGTTACTGTCGTCCCTTTTATCCAAGATTTCCAGTTTAGCATTAAAATCACCTCCCACAAGCCAGGGTCTGTGACTGGAGCGTCTAATCCAAGTTAACACTGGCCAAAGCATGGACTGTGTGGCCACTTACGGACTAGCATAAATGACAGAAAAGTCAAAAGAATCTTGTCCAAACTTAACATTGATATGAATAATTTGCTGATGAGCACTGATAACCGAGAGGTCAAATTCCTCTTTCCACAGGAGCCAAATGCCTCTCAAGAAACCATTAGCTTCGACTCTAAAGAAGTAGTCAAACCCTAACGAGAGGATAACGTCCTCAGCCCGTGATCCACTAATGCAGGGTTCCATCAACACCAAGATACCCAGCTTGTAAACGGTTTGGAAAGCAGCTCCTCCTGCTCCTTGACAATTCCAATTGAGGATCGACATACGAAATGATCGAGGGAAAGGCGACGACCCTATACCGAGGTAGCATCAGAGCCTCCTGCTTGGGCTGCTCAGTGTTCTACTTCCTGAGTGTGCAGAACCATCTCCTCATCCTGACCCTGATCCATAACCTCATCTTGATGACTCGCTTTGGGTTCTATATCTGGAGGTTCTTCGGATGGGGCTATAGATACAGCTGGCCCGTCCCCTGCCCCCTCTCTAGGTTCCTCGACTCACTCCATTAATTAGGGTCATTCGTCAGCACCCGGCTCCCGGTCCATAATTATCTGTTGATAACAGACCATTTCATTATGGGACAAAATTTCAACCACTAAATTCCTATTAGTGGCCGAGGGTTGGAGTTGGACTAGAAGGGATGCAGGCGGGTCCGTTTCTTAACTACCGCTAGCTTGTACCCGCCCCCTGGGTCGGTTGGGACGTGACGACTGATTTGCCCTTAAAACCAAATTTAGAATAACTAGAGGGACCGACAGTTGTATTTTTCAACCCCTTATGGTTGGACTGACCAAGGCTAACTAAATTGGACACTTCAAATTGATGCCCAAAGCCCGAGAAATTAAATTGATGGAATGGCTCTACATCTTAAGCAGTCTCCTCCCCTCGAGCCTCAACATGTTCCAGCACGTGGAACCTAAAGCCGCCTCTTGCAGCCTCAACGCCTCTCGTTTCTACATGAGCTCGTACGTTTGGGCGTATCTGTCTTGGGCAGCAGTGGTCTTCGTCGAGTTCGCCCCATTCGTTCCCTGTCTTTTCAGCGTAAGTCTGGTTTGTTTCCATTGGACATGAAGCCAAGGTCCATAGCCGATGCCTGTCCCATTCGAGGTCCCCTATGCTATCGTCCTTGGCGACATCCCCTGTACTGGTGCATTCTCTTCGTCGCATCTCGGCGGTGTCGTCTGTTCCCTGGGTGCGGTTGTCTTCCTTGGGCAGGCTCCAGTGGCATGGTCAAGCATCCCGCATCCGTAACACACTTGTGGAAGGCTCTCGTACTCGACCATCAAAGTCTCACCATCCAGCTCCACGGACAGACACAGGGGCATGCTCAAATCAACATCCATAGCTATTTGCGTGAACCGCCCATGTTATGCCTGCATGGTAGCCTCATCTAGCTTCGCAGTGCTGCCTACCAAGTTACCCAAAGCCTAGAGGATCATAGGGTGATACCGAGCTATTGGGAGATTTGGAAACCGTATCCATACCACCGCTCGGGTGACCTACACCTGCGTCAGTCTAAAGCTCGGGAGCCACCTTTAGACGAACAGTACCTGGCCATATATCACCCATGGGCCGTTCGTGAGGACATTGATGTAATCGACTTCGTCCTTAAACTTGACTAGGAAGAAGTCATTTTGCATGTCCACTATTTTTAGAGGACCACGTGGATGCCATAAGCTGCGGAGTTAGGAGCTAAGCGTGCGAAAGCCCACCCGGCAGCTGAGGAGCTTAACGACGACGGCTTGCTCCCACTGCTTATCGAGCTTATCCTTGAAATTTTGGGATAGCAGTAGACTGGCCCCGCGCTCCCCCTGGTATACGTAATATCACCATCGGCAACTTCAATAGGTTCATCTTCCAGCCAGTGTAGCTACGGAGTAGAGCCATCCTCGCCGGATACCCCTGTCACTGCCGCACCGTAGGTCTGTTTGGGTGGGGAGGGTTCCTCGTCCCGTTTCCTTGTACGTCCTTTTTTGGACGGTTGTTCCTCTGGATCGAGGGCATCCATAATGTTCAGTGACTCCCGCAGAACACCCTACGAGAGCTCTCAAGCAATCACAGCCTTCGTCTCCAAGAAAAACACAGTTGTCTTCAGAAGAATGTACCCGTCACCTTTTCTCTCTCTATAGTAAAGCGCCCTTTGATTTCATGGAGGAAGATGAAAGAAAGAGCCGAGGATGAGAGATGGGTGTTTTTCCTTTTAAGTGCCATTCTCTTTTGCTACCTTTTTTTTCACATAAAGTGTCAAAGGCAATGATTGGTATATCGTATCGGATTTGGCGCCGGATTGAGTTCTACTACAGTATTATATTGGTATCAATTAATATCGAGTATCATTTCAGGTATTTTTTTAATTTATAAAATAGTGTCTGAATTTTGTTTAAAAACTATAAAATAATCAATTGTCATATTATACAGTTGTATTTTATTTAATTAAGCTTTTCTTGTTTATATCTTATCTATTTTAGTTTATATATATCTTTATTATATTCTAATTATTTCTATATATAATAATTATCTAAATATAATAATTTATTGTAAAATAATGAAAATAATTCAAAATTTTGAATTATTTTATATTTTATCAAAATTTTAATTATTTTTTAGAATTGTTATTTTTCACATTCCATTTCATTTACATTTAATTAGACATAATCACGATTTTAAAATATATATAATTAATTTAATAATTATTAATAAATATAATTAAATTTAAATATATAAATTTCAAATAAATTTTGATTTAATAATTAAAAATATATACTATAAATATTATATAAAATATTAAAATAAATTTAAGTTTAAATAATTTATTTTTAAGTTTTATTTAATTTATAATTATTATTAGTAATAAAAAATTACTATTATTTTAAAAACTTGAAAAAAAAGGAGGGAAGGAGAGGTAGGTAGAAGGGAGGGAGACAGTGAGGGAGATTTTGAAATTTTTTGAAAATTTTACAAAAAAATCCCTTAATTTTTTAAAATTTTCGATATCACCCGATATTTTGGCCCGCATTTTGAATACCAGTCGATATTTAAATCTTGTACAAACGACCCCAGTATCGTACAGGTTTTGGTTCGGTATGGTACGTACCAGTCAGTACATACCAATATCCATAAAAATGGTCAAAGGTGATCTTTTGGGGGAGTAACCACCTGTACCAGTTTTGCTGTTCCAATTTTGTTCCAATCTATCTTATCCATATATTTACATAGGATAAAACTGACACAGGTGATTTCATTTATATCTTTTAGCACCAAAGTAGGCCTTTTCATGGATTTTCTAAAATTTTTATTAAAGGGATGTGACATTTTGAAAAACATGGTTTAAAGGCGTACATTTTGAAATGATTTCTAAAAATATCGCAAAATGTTGACCATTGCAAAATGTCCTCGTTTGGTGATGATTACCAAAATTGTCATCAAATATTTAACATTTTGTGACGATTTTTAAAATTTTTATGAAAAATTTTCTTTTAGTTATGATTTAAAAAATGTAGTTAAAAAAACGTAACTAAATGTTTATCTTATTGTAGTGATTGGTAATGAGGTGTCAAAGAAGAAGGTTTGCTGATAAGAGACACCTTTACTTGCGAGCCTTAATTAAATTGATCATTTTTGGGGAGCACCTCATGTAAATACAATTTGATTTTTAATTTAAATTTGTTAATTTTTCAAATATTTCATGTATTATATATATATGAACCAGTCCTCCTTCGAAAACAGAGATCACCCAATTAATATCATTCACGCAGCATGCAAGTCTCATCTTAGGTGCTGCACCAAAATTATTTTCATTCCTAAAATGATTTACATAAGGTAACAAGATGTCATTACTTTCAACTCTATAAGTATGTTGGAAGCGATTACTCTAGAGTTAAGGCACAACATCATAGAGTGGACTGTAATAGGAACTAGTCAGTATATATCTTCACAGATACTTCATTATTCATGTATATCTTCATAGATATTTCATTATTCAGTTTGTTACAACCACCAGTAACTCTTCTGTATATATTTCATATACATCTCATAATACAATCACAGAACCTTTTATGAGTTATTTCAGTATCATTTTATGGTATCAGAGACACTAGCCTAACGACATCAATTTTTTTTAACCACTTTGCCTCTGCTTCCTAAACAACGAAACCACTAAAAATGTCTCAAGATACTGAATCTACAGCTATAGCTACACTTGCTGTCAATACCGAAGCCACAATACCTCAAAACCTAATCATGTTCATCACAAGTTTCTCATCTGATTCCAAATTAAATGGCGCAAATTTTCCTGTCTGGAGAGTAAAGGTTAGTGCACTACTCATCAGTTACAATGTTAAAGGCTATGTTGATGGAACCATTCCTTACCTAGTCACAACAGTACTGGAATTGGATATCTGGATTCGACAAGATCAGTTTGTTCTTCATGCATTGATGACCACTGTTGCTCCGAATATTGCCACACTTTTTGGTTATGTTCATTCTTCTAAAGAGGCCTGAGAGCTTCTTACCAAGACATATGTTGGTACGTCCAGATCGAGACTCATGTCTCTAAAAGAAAAAGTGATTTGCATTTGGAAGGGAAGCAGAAACATCTCCGAATATTTGAAGGAAATCAAAGGCATTGCAGATGAGATTGCATTTGTCAGTTCACCAATAGATGATACGGATTTGGTAATCCACACTTTGAATGGTTTGTCTGTTGATTTCAAAGATGTTAGTGCTACGATTGATGGTCGAGAGACTCCGATTGGTTTTGATGATCTGCACGAAAAACTTGTTGACTTTGAGCAGTTTCTTGAGCAGCAAACAAGGCTGGAAGAATCTATTCAGGTGCCATTTGTGCATCTCTCATGCAAACAGCGACCATGTTACCAATGACGCTATGGTCGTCCCAACCATACTAGATCATCAAGCCGACCACTAGTAATCAAGATTAACAATGCAAGCTCCTTTGTCACTCCTGGCATGTACGACCTATTAAATGACTGTTTCACCACAATAGCTTAAGTTGTTGTGTGAGGCTAACTTAATTGATTTTATATATTCACTAATACACCCCCTCAAGTGAAAGCCCTTTGGGCTTGAAACTTGCACAGACCCACTCTACCTTGTGCTGAATAATAGGTGGGTGGTATCCAGATTATGTTTGTAAGTTGTAAAAATCTTTGTATGGGCTCCGAAAGGCACCGCGTGCTTGGTTTCAACGATTGAGTAATTTTTTGTTACAGATTGGGCTTCAAGCTTCCAAGGCAGACACTTCCTTGTTAATTTATAGGGAGGGCAATATTAAATGCTTCATTTTAATCTATGTTGATGATATTCTGCTTACATGCTCTGATACCATGTTAGAATTTACAATAGGCCTATGGGCCCACACGAGAAGGAAAGTTATACCACATACAAGTTCAAGTGAGGTTCCATCCTAAAACCAATTGGTGATAGGTGGAGTAGCCCACTAAACTTATATGTTGGTCTTCTTTTCTCTCTTTCTCCAATGTGGGACAAACTCCCACTCTTATATTTCAACACACCCTCTTCACGTGTGGGTCTAACACGTGACATAATCTATCATTTCGAGGTGTTAACGACTAACATATGAGCAACCTGCTTTGATACCATGTTAAATGTCCGTTTCACCACAATAGCTTAAGCTGTTGTGTGAGGCCAACTTAATTGGTTTTATATATTCACTAATACGACCAACACAACATCATCTGCCAATACTATGACAAACTGTGACACAACCAAGACCTATTGGCTGCTGCATGGGAAGCCCACCAAACATCAAACCAGACATATGCAGTCTACCCAGCGTATAAACCGTATTCCAGGTGCTTATAATGTTCACACAGAAGGATCATCTTCCAAAGGGCAGTGGATTCTTGATTCGGGTGCTACTCATCATGTCACCAATGACGTGAATAATTTGTCCATGCATTCACCGTATAGAGGGGATGATAATTTGATCATGTATGGTATCATTTGATGTGCGTGTTTCATGTCAGTGTGCAAATTTTCAAACTTCCATTTTCAGCTCTTCATTTGCAAAGTTCTAAACCTTTAGAAATAATATTTTCTGATGTTTAGGGTCCTGCTCCAGTGGTTTCGGTTGATGGTTTTTGTTAGTACGTAAGTTTTGTTGATCACTTCACTAAATATACGTGGGTTTACTTGTTAAAAAACAAATATGATGTTCTGTCTACATTTGACACATTCTGAAAGATTGTTGAAAAACAATTTGAAACACCTATAAAACCCTTGTACTCTGATAATGGAGGGGAGTTTATCAAACTAAAACCTCTTCTGGCCAATCATGGTATCACTCACCTTACAACTCCGCCACTTACTCCTGAACAAAATGGCATGTCTAAACGTCGTCATCAACATATAGTCAAAACCACTAGAGCTCTTCTCCATCATAGCAACCTCCCCGCAACCTTCTGGTCTTATACCTCACGTACAGCTGTTTATCTCATAAATCGATTACCCACTCTCACACTGAGAATGAAAACTCCAATTGAAAAACTGTTTAATCGGCCACCTAGTTACAAGAATCTACACTCTTTTGGATGTCTTTGTTTTCCTTGGATTCGTTCTTACACCATGTAGAAACTTCAACCAAGGTCTACTCCATGTGTTTTTGTTGGATACTCCTCCACTCAGTTTGCATATATATGTCTTGATCTAAGCACAAACAAAATCTATACATCACGACATGTTGTGTTCATCGATGATAAATTTCCATATGCATCACAACATGTTGTGTTCATCGATGATAAATTTCCATATGCATCACTCAACTGCTCGTCTATCTCCTCCACATCCGAAACCGTGGCCTCTCCACCTCTGTCTCATCAAATTATTGCCATTGTGGCATCACCTTTGAGACCAGCTGTTGGACCCCGTTCCCGGAGCCCAACTATCTGATCCCGGAGTCAAAAAGCGTAAGCGAGTTTCCTTATGGGGTTATTTCAACAAACCCTCACTTGCTTTGATTCAAACTTCTCAAATTCAATGCCAAAAGCTACCAATTTTTGTGGAGAGGTATCAAAATGTGTTAGAAATCCAATGCTTCAAGAATCAGTCAATTTGGAGGTTGGATGAAGGAGTTATGGCCAAAAGAATCCAATATGTTTATGTCCTTACCCAAACTGTACATGTATTGGCGCGATTTGTATAACCTTTGCTACAAGTGTCGGATTGATTTCATTTTAGGATCATTTGAAAGCATACATCGAGATCTACAACTTTTATGAAGACCTTAAAGCGAGATTCGGCCTCTAAAATGGTCAAAATCATGATTTACTGTAGCTGACCCGAGGATGTCCGTTAAACGGACATACACTAGCTAAAAAGCCATTTTTCACTCGAGAAAGTTCGTTAAACGGACATCCATATCCATTTAATGAACATATATTGGGCTGAGGGTCCTTTTTCACCCGAGAACGTCCGTTAAACGGACATGGGTGACTCAAAACTCCTTATAAAGCCTCTCCAATGCTTCCAACATCCATCCTAACACCATATACACTCATAATCTCCCCAAATTCAACCCTTCAAGTGTAATAACACTCCTCAAACATTCAATTACCAATTTGAATGTATTAAACTCCCCAAACCTCAACTCAAAAACTCATATTATACACAAACTCTCATCATTCACCATAGTTGTCATGTTCATACCTCCTGTACAGCATCATCACTTATAAAGCTCATATCTCTCAACTCCGATACCTAAAATTTACAAACTTTATGTCGTTGGAAAGATAAAAGGATAAACTACAACGTTCATGAAGAACACTTTGTCTAATAAAGCCCAAATCAATTCAGTTTTTCCCCATGAAGTCAAAGTATAATTTTCACCCCTATGGAAACTTGAAATTTGTATTGTACACTACAAGATAAATAAGCACATACACAAGGGAACTTTTTCAATCTTCAATTCATTTCCAGATCAAAATGAAGTTCATACAAAGCTTTCATACATAGCTTTAATTACATATCGACATTGCATCAAATCTTAACACAAGTTACAAAATACATTGGATGCTCAATGTTCAATATGCTTGTAAAGCTATTCAAAAGTCTAGCTACTAACTTAATACAAAAGCTAACTCTCTCGGAATTGTTCAAATGCCTTGCAAGGATTTACTGATCTTCTTGATCTGCACCTGAGGAGTGGGAAAATATTGGGTTGAGCTACACAGCTCAGTGGATAAAATATTTATAGCCATTGGCAATAAGCCACACAATCAACCATATATATATATAACATTCATATAAGCATACACATCGCAATGAAAGTTCAACATTTACAACTCAATTCACAATTCATAATTCAAAACATCATCACATATGACACATTGGATGCAATTCACTTCAAAGCATAGCTTAGCACATCAAAATGCAAATGCACAACCAAATGGGTCGAGGGTTCTGTGAAACAAAACGGCAAAACCGAAGTTTACACCGTGAACGAAACGAGTCCATTTTTCAGATCTCGCGAGTCACAAGCGGCCAGCTGGGAGAAGGCTTTTGTCGACGTGCACGTGACTACGAAACGGTTCATCTCTCGCCCAAACACGATCAATTTTCATGCTCAAATCAATCATTCACAATTTCATTTTCTCCTGCTTTTTCTTATACAAAATGTCATGAGTCAATACAATGGCATAACATCATCATACACATAATTCAAATTGTTTTATCACAATGGCATTTATCATACTGAAATTTCATCAAAACATTTCAAGCAAAACATTTTAACACGCAATACACATACAAGGAATTTTGCTCATATTACACAATAATTATAAATAAATTACCCACCTTATACTCTTGAAAAATCCAATTTCAATGGTGTTCTTCCTCTTGCTCTTGGGTAGGTTCTTGATTTCTTTGGAAAGCTTGATTCTTCTTCTTCGCACGAAATTTTCCTCCTTTTTCCCTAGCTTTTTCGATTTTCTTCTTCTTCTTCTCTTCTCCCTCACGTTTTTCTCTCTTCCCTCTCTATGGCTTCCATGACACTCTCTCTTCTTCTTCTAATTTTTAGCCCTTTTGTTACTCCTTTTCTTCCAAAATTACCCCTCCTTCACTTAGGCTTTCCAAGTTTGCCCTTATTTTATCCTTTATGGCTCTACAAACCACTTAAGCTAACTTAAATCTAACTTAATTCTAACACTTCATTTTAATGTCAATTTCTAATCATTCCCTCAAATTCTAATTAATGACCCAATTCTAAAATTAAAAAAAATTAAACCAACAAACAAACATAAATAACTATTTAAGTAATTTATAAGAAATTTAGAAAAAATTCAAGATCCAACACCAGCACTGTCTGCCCTTGCAAAAAATTCATCTTCACTACCTCAACAGCCCAATTGTTCATCACCAATGGCACCTTCTGATTCTACCTCATCATTACCACAACCACAAAATCAATCAACTAATATTCATCCCATGATCACTCGATCCAAAAATAATATTCATAAACCCAAAACCTTTAATGCTACCCATCACCCTCTACCACACACTGAAGAATCACACACAATTCACCAAGCCCTAAAACTACCATGTTGGTGCACTTCAGCTCTTTTGAAATATGATGCTCTATTAGGAAATGGCACTTGGACACTAGTTCCTGCTACAAAAGCTCATAATGTGATTGGTTGTATATGGCTTTTTTGCATAAAACGTAATCCGAATGGATCAGTGGCTCGGTACTCCCAAATTGTTGCAAAAGGCTATAACCAATGTCCCAGGATCGACTACATCGAAACTTTCTCACCAGTGGTGAAACATCAAACGATCAAAATCTTTCTGTCTTTGGCGTTGGGAAACTCTTAGCCTTTACATCAAATGGATGTCAATAATGCATTTCTTCAAGGTCGTCTCACCGAAACTGTATACATGTAGCAATCACCAGGATTTGTTAGCAAGGAGCATCCAACTTATGTTTGTAAATTACACAAAGCTATATACGGACTAAAACAAGCTCCATGTGCCTGGTACCAAGAACTTCGTGTCTTCCTCCTTCGGTATGGTTTCATCAGCAGCACCTGTGATTCTCCTCTATTCATATATTAGCGCCGAGGTGTCATCATGTATTTCCTGGTATATGTGGATGATCTATTACTAACTGGCAACTCACCATCTGAGCTTGAAAAATTTATTGCAGATATTTCAGGCAAATTCTCACAAAAACACATTGGGACTCTGTCTTCTTTTCTCGACATCGAACTAATACCAAACATTGATGGTATTTTCCTCACTCAGCAGCTACATTCATAATTTACTAATAAAATTTAAAATAGTAGATTGCAGTCTGTGTGCCACTCCTATTTGTCCATCAGCCACCTTGAAACTCAATGATGGTTCAACAACAACAGATGGGAATCTCTATCGCCGCATCTTAGGAGCTCTACAATATGTCCTCTTGACATGACCAGACCTTAGCTTTACTGTCAGCAAATTGTCTCAATACATGTATAAACCTACTACACTTCACTTCCAGCAATTGAAATGCACTCTTCGTTATCTCAAACATACACATGCCTTTGGTCTTCAACTGAATCGACCGAAACATTTCAGACTTCAAGCCTTCGGTGATGCCGACTGGGGAGGAGATGTTGACACCAAAACATCTACATCTGCATATGTTATTTATTTTGGAGGCAATCCTATTTCTTGGAGCTCAAAACGCCAACGTACTGTAGCTAAATCTTCCACAGAAGCAGAATATCGTGCAGTAGCCAACACCATTGCAGAGGTTATGTGGATTCGTAATCTACTACGGGAACTACATGTTCACTCCCAGGATGCACCAACGATTTATTGTGGTAACTTGGGAGCTACGTATGTATGCTCTAATCAAGTTTTCCATTCTCAGATGAAACACCTTGCATTGGACTATCATTTTGTTAGAGAACAGGTGAAACAGCAACATCTATGAGTCTCTCACATTTCAACACTAGATCAAACTGTTGATGCCTTGACTAAACCACTGTCCTGACACAAGTTTGAAGATTTTCGGACTAAGATGAATGTCATGTCCCGTGACTTCATCTTGCGAGGGTGTAATAGGAACTAGTCAGTAAATATCTTCAATGTATATCTTCACAGATACTTCATTATTCGTGTATATCCTCATAGAAATTTCATTATTCAGTTTGTTACAACAACCACCTGTAACTCTTCTGTATATATTTCATGTACATCTTGTAATACAATCACTTAACCTTTTATGAGTTATTTCAATATCCTTTTAGACTATTGAGTGGAACATTTTTCTAAACTCTACTGTAAGACTTTACGTGGTTTTGCTTAATATGATTGAATAATTGTCTTACTTATTACGCTACAATTCGTCTTTTAGTATTGAAATGATAAGTGAAAGTAGCAAAACAGATGAAACAAGACGAACATAAAATCAAAAACGAAAAAGAGGAGAACAAAGAAATGGAAATAGAATTTGCTTTATGGTTCGTAATTAGATGTTGTGCATGTGCAACATTAACAGACTGTTTGGAAGGCATGGGATTGAATTCAATTCATCTGTTTGGAACCTAAAAAACGGCATGAATTGAAATCGTGCGTGGGTTTAAATCCAACTTTCTTAACAAATTGAATTCACGTTCCAAATCACATGAATTCAACCCATTAAGCTTGGCTCTTCTGTATCCTACTCCCAAACCCACATCTCCAACCCTACACCAGACGAACGTCTCCCAACAGCAGCCTCCAGCCCAGTCTCCCAACAGCAGCCACGCATCACCAACGCTACTTTCTCCCACGTCCACGCAACAGCACCGAGCCAGTCTCCCACCAACAACCACGCATCACCAACGTGAGTGGAGAATGAAGATGCAGAGAAAGAGACTAGGAAGCTTGACAGTGAAATGAAAATATGAAAAAGAACAAACCTTTATGTTTCTGGTTAATATAATTGGAAAAAGAACAAACCTTTATGTTTGTGTTTAATATAATTGGATTGTTGTGTTATTAATTATTTATCAAATTTCCAAAACCCTAATTCAAAATTATATATTTAATAAATTAAAATTAATTACCAATAAAAATTATTAATAATTTATTTTTATAATTAAATTATATGTAATTAAATAATAATTATTATTAATAAATATAATTAAATTTAAAATATATATAAATATTCAAATAAAATTTGAATTAATAATTAAACTATCTTTCAAATAAATATTAATTTATAGATACAATTTTGAATTTAAATTATTTAATTTATTAATAATTTAATCCAAACAGTGTAATTGAATTTAATTATAATATTATAGGATTTGTTCCAAACAGTGTAATTGAATTCAATTCCAATATTATTGAATTTGTTCCAAACAGTGTAAATTGAATTCAATTCTAATTTTATTAATGTAATTGAATCCAATTCGTTCATGAATTCAATTCAGTGTATTAACATTTTTTAAACCAAAACTTAGATGTTGCTCTTAACCGGACAATTAGACCTGCTTCCAGTAACATTGAGTTATCCTGTTTATTTGTAAGCTTTAAAAAGATGTCGCTTCCATAACTGAAAATTGAAAAAAAAAAAAAGAAGGATAAGAACAACATTAACAACAACTTGCAAAACAACAAAGGAAAAAGTATACATGTAATATGACTACAAGAGTTTTGGAGTAATTAACGAAGACTACGTAGAGTAATGAAAACTGATCAGTGGGTGTATACTAAAGGTGTTCTTAGTCTAATGAATAGCAAATTTGATTGAAGGAAGCCAATGTATCTTGGAAAAGTGCAACGAAAGCATCTATGCTTCCATCCCCTAGAAATGAAGGTAGAAGAAACAATATTCCTTCCGTTGGAAAATAAGATGGAAGAAACATGTACGGACTTCCTCCACCAAAATCAAGATCATAAAATGGTAACCTTAGCCAGCTATCCACTTCCAAATTTGGGCACAAAACAGTATAGTTGGACTCCACAGTTGGTTCCAGGCCTTCCTTGTCCACCTTCTGCGTGGCAAAGTCGATGAATGACCTGAAATAATTGTTGTTCACGCTTACAATGGCGTCGTGAATGAGCTTGGCTGCATATGGTAATGGCTCTCTCAGGAGCTCCTTGACTCTAGCTCTTGGGAATGCCCACAGCACTAAGTTGCCGAAGTACTCATTGGGTACTCTTGGATTCAAACGCATTCTACCATTTACTGAGATTCTTATCTGGCTTGTCTCCAAAGCACTGACTCCTCGAGCCTTCGTGATGGACCTCCATAGATGAGCCACCAGGCTCTCAAACGTGCTATACGGTTTGTCGTTGTTAGCTCCATTGCTTTGAGAAGCCTTAGCCTTGAGCTTGGAGAGAAACTCCACTGTAAAATGAGCCTTATGCATCACAATGTCCTCCAATAAGTAATCGACCTTACCAGGGAAATCCTTAGTGGGACTTTTGATTTTGTACTCGACACCTCTGTGCTCAAACTCGAAGCTAGGAGGTTTTCGAGGTTGGAAAATGGTACGATCATGAAGAGGAAATGGACTCATGTCAACTCCCCTGCAAGCTTTTCCCCATGCCACTAGAAAGTTGCTCGTTGAATGCCCATCTGCCACAAGGTGATGGGCTGTGAAACCCATCACCAAAGAGCCACAAGAGAACTTTGTAAGCTGAACTTGGAGCAACTCCTCCACTCCACTCAACCGAGGATGAAAAGTGAGCAAAACCGGGGATGGCTTCAGTGGCATGACTCGGTCGAGCTTCTCATCAAACGAAGCTTCAACGAACCTAACGCCTTTGTCATTGAGAAGAATGACACGATCACCATTGGCATTTTCCTCGAGCCTTCCTGCGAATTCTCTATATTCTGATAAAGCCCTTTGAAGGCCAATCTCCATGTTGGCGTTAGATGGCGTCGGTGGACGATAGGCGTAGATTACGGCTATGTGAATGTCGTAGGTGACTCGATCAAAGACGCTAAGAGGGATATGGTTTGAGATTGAAGGTGCAATGCCTTCATACACTGGCTTCACAATCCTTGTACTTTCTATCTTCACCTTCATGGTTTGGTTTAGTAGGTTTGTCTTTGGAGCAAGTAAGTGGGGTTGGGAGGAAAGTTCCATTTTGAGTTCATCTGATCTGAGCCATGCTCCATCTTCACTTATATAGAGTGAAGCCTGATTTGGTTGGCAGCGTTATCTCTCCGTCAAATCATCAAAACATGTAAGAATTCTTATCGTCTTTTTATTGGGTTTAGATTCTCTGTCTAGTTTTATGGTGTTTTATTTTGTCTCATAAATCTCAGTCATTCATTTACGTGGACTCCGCGTGGATCCCGCATAAATGAATTGCTGAGATTCATAGGACAGAATAAGACACCATAAAACTGGACTGAGGATCTTGTCATTATTACCTACAATTTCAATGTATTTTATAATACTAATGGTCAAATATGGCAATTTAGATTATAAAATTAATCTCTATGAAAAAGAAAAAGATCAAAAAAAATTATTGGAACAAATAGTATATGATTATATACATTTTAATCTAAAAATATTGTTTTTATAACTAATATTCTAACAAATATTTTAAAAATCAAACTAGAAGTTAAACTGGTAAGATAAAATTAAAGATTGAATAAAATTGAAAAATTATCATAAAACCAGTTAAAGATAAAAAAACTAGTATTAAATTATCATAAAACCGGTTAAAGGCTTAATAAAATTGAAAATTTTCAAATATAATCGAAGAAAACTTATCTTATCTATTAAAAAATTTGAAGTTTAATTAAAATAGATAATGTTACATAAAAATTAAGTAATTTGTTTTGTTTCAAAAAATCGATTAATTTACAAAAACTAATCAAATTAATTAATAAATTAATCAGTTTTTAACAATAAAATTATTAAAATAAATTGAATCGAAAAATTGCAAGCTAAATTGAAAATTTGGTTTAGTTTAAAGTTTTACATTTTTACCAATAGAATTTTTTTAATATTGATTTTAACTTTTTTTGAGCTTATCAAATCGGTTCGTTTTTCTATTATTAATTTTAACTTTAAAAAAAATTGAATCCAACAATTATACTAAGGCATAGAAATATGTTAAGTGAGCTTAGCATCATGTATATATGAATGTAAAGTTTGATTTCAATTCAGAGTGCAGGCAATGTCAAATTTATCTTTTTTCTTATTGGTAGACCTTTTGGTGTCATCAGGTAAAAGGATTATACATTATCGCAAATTATTTTTTAATAGAGAAAGGAATCTATAGTCGATGTACTTAAATTTTTAAATATATATAATTACTTATAAATCATATTGTTCGAATAAATCACTTAATAAAAACCCACAGCTCCGAATCAAAGTAACACCATTTAATATTAGCAGACGATTTTCTATTACCCACCACCAACTAGATCACTTCCTAAGGGTTCCAAGGCAAGATTTTGAGTTTTGTATGATATTAGTAAAAAAAAATGATATAAAATGTTATTTTTCAATTCAAAAGCCCTTTTTATGTTATTTTAATTAACAACTTTTAAGGTTTTAAGGTTTTATGTCATGTACATATTTTACCTTTTTCTAACTACATAGATCTAACGTTTTGACTTTTGTTATATTTTCTACTTAAATATGAAACCTGAAGTCAATATATGTACATGTAACCCACCTACCCCATGAACAAAGTATATATTAGAAAAAGAAACTCTTATAGTCCTTATATTTTCTGTTCCCTTAAGGACTATAAGAGTTTCTTCTGCTTATAGTCCTTATATTTTCTGTTCCCTTAAGGACTATAAGAGTTTCTTTTTCTAATATATATTTTTCTGCTTATAGTCCTTATATTTTCTGTTCCCTTAAGGACTATAAGAGTTTCTTTTTCTAATATATATTTTTCTACTCCCTTCTTGTTCATGGGGTAGGTGGGTTACATGTACATATATTGACTTCTGGTTTCATATTTAAGTAGAAAATATAACAAAAGTCAAAACGTTAGATCTATGTAGTTAGAATGTGAAGCAATCATAATAGCTGACAGAACTTTATAGATTGGTTATGTTAGATCTATGTAGTTAGAATGTGAAGCAATCATAATAGCTGACAGAACTTTATAGATTGGTTATGTTGCGGTCAAATTGATAATAAAATGCATCAAATCATAATCTAAGAAAAATGCATTAGATCATAATGAGCTACTTAAAATACATTAATAACCCTAATAATATTAGTAACTATTTAAACAAATATTCCTTTGTTAGCTAACATGACGAACTTGATTGGATGAGATAACCTCTATTCGGTTGCACATGATCAAACGTATCAGCAAACAGTCGTGGAGCTCATCCTTGTTAGCGAAATAGCAACAAAATGAATTGGAACACTTATCTGAAAGCAAGGCGTCATAAAAAATCACTGCACTAACTCGAAAATTCCTCCTTTACGGTGCAATAGGATAACGGGATCCGATCCTAGGGTTAACGCCTTCTCGACCAACTTCGGTGCACTCCAAAGGGCATAGTAGAATCTGTCTCGGATAATTAATAAAAGTAGACTAAGGCAGAATAGAACAGATATGCATGACTATATATATTATTAAGATACATGTCAGGATTTATTATTGTTTAATTTTGAGCATTATTTGAAATTGGACTTAGTTGGACATACTTGGAATTTTGGATTCTATCTTATATGGGAATCTTTCAAAATAAGGTTGATTAGGTTCAAAATTATAATGAAGATGGAATTAAATAGATAGCCTGTTTTGGCCATTGCAGCTGGTTTTATGGCTGTGATTTACGTGATATGCTGGCTGAAGTGTTGTCGTTTTTGGGTGAATCAATAACAGACAGTGTGTAACATGGAAGTTGAAATTTTAGGGCTACTTAGATGATATTTTGTAGCTGATTTTAAGTGATAGTTATCTAACTTGGCAGCTGTGTTATTTTATGTTTTTTTGAACGACCATTGTTGGGGGCTGTTTTAGTTGAGTGTGTGCAATTTTGGCAGCTAGCTTTCTCTAGTATTTGTATGATTTTGTTGGTCTACTCACCGTCGATGAAGAGTTAGTTCTGGTGACTGTGATTTGTGATTTGTGATTTGTGATATGCGAAAATTTCATAAGTTTTTGTGATCTTTGCAGCTGTTATTCTTGGTCGATGGTGTGATTTGTGTTGGGCTGATTGGGTGTTAATCGTATATGTTTTGGTGGATGTTGATAGTCGGGTTGGTGTGCGAAAAACTTCAGCAACCTTTGTGGATTTTGCAGCTCTGATTTTTGTAATGTTTCAATGAAGAAACGTTCATATTTGTTGGTGATTTTTCTGTTGCTATGTTTGAGGTGTTCTAGTGATAATATCGAAAGACTACAGCAACGTTCTTAGTGGATAACTTCCTATTCTTTCAATGATGAATCGACATATTTAGGGAAGTTACTTTTTATCTTAAGTATGAAAACTAAATAATTTTATTGTAAGTGATTTTATTAACTCAATAATGTAAAATATAAGTCCTTCCTGGAAAGTGGTGTTATCATATAAGAATATAATAAAATCTTTATAAATAGAACCTTAAATCTTAATCAATCTTGTAAATTGGTGTTTAGATTATTTATTTAAATTTTTATCATATAATTTTATAAAAATGATATAAAGGGTAATAGTTTATAATTTCTAACAAAAAATTAAAAATTTTATAACTAAAAAGTTTATATTCATCGGTATTAAATGTATTTTACCAGTATAAAATTTTTAGCCTTATAATTCAAAGTTCAAACTTGACTTAATTAAAGCGTAGATCTTTTACTAAAATGTAAAATTTTGCTTTTCTACTTATAATAGTTAAATATAAAGTTAAGAGTTATTTTAAGAGATTTAATTTAATCCTAAAGAAAAAATTGCAATCTAAGTATTAGATTATGTTAGACCCGTAAAACCAAACCGCATGTGCTGAGTGTTCCTGAAGTGTAAGTATAATCATCATATTTCTAATTAATAATTATACCAACTGCTTGTAAGTGATTCTTATCATATTATGTTCCTAATTATTCGAGTGAGATCATAGGTGATGTCCAGATTCAAAAGCATATTATATTAAGGGTTTGAATTAAAAAAGAAGGGAAGTGGTTTGATTATTAATAAATCGATAAACTTCTTCCTTATTAGCAAGTGAAGAAACAAAGCAGAACAAGAGGAACAGCCCAAGATCAACACACCATTCTCAAGCGAGCATGGAACTAGCAACTCTTATAATTATCTTATATGAAGACCTTGAGTAGTTTAATCAGAGTCGTTTTGGCAAAATAATTTTAAACAATAGATGTGTTATAAACATAAATGCTTTGTCTTGTGTAAATTAAAAAAAAATCTAAAGTTAAAAGTATTTGGAAATTAATTTAAACTATCATATTTTAATAAAAAAATTTATTGATATTTTTTATGATAAGAGGAATAAAAAATTCTTTTTTTGAATATGTAATTGATAAAATTACATATTGTAAATATTTTATTATGTTAATTCAAAATTTTTAATTAAGTGATGAGTTTGGCTCAAATTATTAATAATGAGGATAAATACTCCTGTTTGTTTCTTTTTTATTTTTTGTTTTTGTTTGCAAATTTAATGAAAATTCTGTTTGTTTGAGTTTTAACTTCTGTTTTTAGTTTTAGTTTCTTCTGGTTTTCAAATTTTATTTTTTTGTTTTAGTATCAACTAAATATATACTATTTAATTATTTGATATAATAATTATTAATAATTTAATTTAATATTATATATTTAATTAATTTAAAATAATTATTAATAAAATATTTAATTTTTATAATTAAATTAAATAAATATTAATACATTTGATTAAATTTAAAACATCTTCAAAATATATAAATTTCAAGTAAATTTTAATTAAATATTTAAAATTAAATTTATTTTAAAATTAAATTAAAATTTTAAATTATTTATTTAAAATAAAATAATTTTATTGATAATTTATTACTAAATATTATATAAGAAATTAAAATAAATATAATTAACTTAAAATAATGTATCTTTAAGTTTTATCTAATATGTAATTATTATCAATAATAAAAATATAACTATATTGAAATTAACAATCAAACATGTTTTTGTTTTTATTTAAAAGAAATACATAGACCTTAAAAACAGAAAATAAAACTAAAACTAAAACAAAAAAAGTAGTAGAACTTTAAGGCCCCTTAAATTCTAACAATTTAAAAGTGTTGAAAAATTAAAAGAGTTCAAATAAGTTAACTTCAATTAATTAAGACATTTTGAGCAATCTTCCCGTATCACTTGACTCACCCTAAAAAGGAAAATCATTTCCACTCATAAATTCAAAGCCAAAACCAATTAGGACTTAACATACTCGAAATCAGGTTTATAATTGGATTAACATATCGGAGACATAACATAATTTAAAGAAATGCACTCTATCAGAAAAATACAGGATTAATTGATTTAACTATAAGTATGTGTCAACCTACACTACAACAAAAGAGACTTTTAGTGATGAAAGAATTTGTTGCTAAAAATAACAAATTCGTTGCTAATAGTCAATAGCGACAATTTACATTCATCGTCAAATTCTTATAACAGAAAACTATAATCGATGTTTTTCTACGTTAGAGAATATATAAAACCAATTAAGTTGGCCTCACACAATAACTTAAGTTATTGTGGTGAAATGGTCACTTAACATGGTATCAGAGCCTTTATGACCAAGTGGTCGTGAGTTCAAATCCTACCACCCACCTATTATTCAGCACAAGGTAGAGTGGACCTGTGCAAGTTTCAAGCTCAAAGGGCTTTCACTTGAGGGGGTGTGTTAGAGAATATATAAAACCAATTAAGTTGACCTCACACAATAGCTTAAGCTATTGTGGTGAAATGGTCACTTAACAATAATCATCGTTAATACTTTTTTCCTACGCTTTATTTTTGTAGCAAAAAAAAAGGTAATTTTTTACAAAATTGTCACCAATAAATTTTCCCTACCCATAATTTTCGTAGTTAAATATTATTAACGTAGTCAAAAGTTTTTGATTACATTTTAAAAAACGTCCGTAATAAGTTTTGTAATCATGAAATTAAGAGGAGTAAAGAATAAATCATCAAAAAGTCAAACATTGTTATCTCGGGGGATGGGAATCTTAATCGCATATTAAGATGGAATCCTTTTGAAAAAGCCATGCACGGCAAGGTTTTGAAACTTAAATTGGACATCGAAATTGAAGTTTTATTGGTCACCAGTTCGAGCATCAGTCTAATCAGTATGACGTCATAATTACATAATAATTATTTTTAATAATATTAATAATATTAATAATATTTAAAAATAGAAAAATATATCAAATAATATACATTTCTATACTTCTGTTAAATTTCTGGAGAAAATGTGGGTTTTACTTTTGAAAAAATCAAAAAACGCATCAATGTTTTAGAAAGAAAAAAAGCAAAAAAAAAATTCATTGAATCAGTGACCAACCGGTTCGTACTGATTCAATTAGGCACTGATTTTTAAAGGTCACCCGAATCGAAAAATTTACCAGTCACTGCTCGAACCGGTTGAACCAGCCGGTCCGATTCGAGTTTACGATACATGTGGAATGGAGATAAAGCAACGGCACAAACATATAAAGAAGTTACAGCCCAAAGATGCCATAGGGTGTTGTCATCAATATCATCATATAGATGATATATCATCTTATATGGCTTAGAGGGATCAAATTAGATCTGATCTCAGACAGATCTTCTGATCCATCTGAATACTCTTCCGAGGCAATATACGATTCATACTCAGTTGATGGAGATACAACTGATGATTCTTCAGCAAACCTTGCTGATAAGCAGATCCGTCAGGAATACTTTGCTATGAAGTGCTGTTCTCTTGATAAAAGAGATATTCAAAAGCATTATCAACGGATGACGGAAAGGTATTATCTTCTGAATGGATGGAACGATGTTAACCTTCGTTACACTTT
>JAOQMR010064023.1:0-18740 GCA_027563865.1 Erythroxylum pelleterianum | reverse complement strand
TAAATTGTGCCTTTAACTAAATACATAATTGTGCTCCAATTTGTTTTAGAAACTTTTATCTTTTTGGTCTCAAAAATCATTTTTTTGTGTTTTTTTAATAAATTGTGCCTTTAACTAAATACATAATTGTGCTCCAATTTGTTTTAGAAACTTTTATCTTTTTGGTCTCAAAAATATATCAACAAATCCAACATAACAGTCAACATAAATTGAACACAAATTGAGCGTTTTATCTTAAAAATAGGATTAAAATCACATGTAAATACATAAGAAAATATAAGAAAATTCAATCCTATCAATTATAATCTTTGACCCTAATAAATAGGGTCTAAATTTTTCCAATGTAAAAACCACAGCTAGCAATTCTTTCTCAGTGGTTGTGTAATTTAGTGTGCATCACTCAAAGTTAAGCTAGAATAATAAATTACAAGTAGAGATTTCTCAACTTTTTGGCCCAAAACAGCTCCCACAACAAATTCAAAAGCATCACACATAAACTCAAAAGCTAAAGACTAATTAGGAGCTACAACAATTGGTGCATAGATCAATTTTTCTTTGAGAACACTAAAGGAATTAAAGCATTCCTCATTAAAATCAAAATGACATATTTTGCTAACAGTGGCATAAAGGACGATTTATCTTAGAATTTTTTTTTGATAAACCTCCTTTAATATCCAGCATGTCCTAGAAAAATTCTAATACTCTTGACAGAATTGGGTGACAGAAGTTTTTCTATAACTTCAATTTTAGCCTTATCAACCTCAATTCCCCTTTTTGATACAACATGACCTAAGACTCTCCCTTGTTTCACCATAAAATTACTATTTTCCTAACTTAAAGTCAAGTTGCATTCAATACAGCTTTCTAGCACACGAGTCAGCTTATTTAGACAATCATTAAAAGAAGTACCAAAGACTGAGAAATCATCAATAAGGACTTCGATAAAGTCCTCGATCATGTATAAGAAAATGGAAAGCATGCACATTTGAAATGTTGGAGGTTCATTACACAACTCAAATGGCATACTCCTGAAAGAGAATGCCCCAAATACACAAGTGAATGTTGCCTTTACTTGATTCTCAAGAGCAATAACCTGAAAGACCACTAAGAAAATAATAAAACTCATCTCCAGAAAGTTTATCCAACATTTGATTAATAATAGGGAGAGGAAAATGGTCTCTTTTTGTCATCACATTCAATTTCTTGCAATCAATACACATATTCCATCTAGTAGTAGTCTTAATAGGCACTAACTAATTCTTATCATTTAGAATAATGGTAATTCCTACTTTTTTCCAAAACACATACACTGGGCTCACCCACTCACTATCCACAATTGGATAAATCACTTCCTTATAAAATAGTTTCCAAACTTCCTTCTTTGGGTCTCTCTTACTAGTTTAGCGCCCTCTTCTAGGATAATTATATGGCCTTTTTCAATATTTCATCTCAGTCAAAGTTATTTCTCCTTGATCAACATCCAAGGTAGATGCAAGAATGGTTGGATATGTTTTCCCTTCTCCTAAAAACTCATATTTTAAATTTTCAAGTAACTCTTTGAGCTCTACTTTTGGTAGGGTTGCATTCTTCTCTTCAATGAAGGCTATCTCTAAGAATTTTCCAAACTCTCCTCCTGCGATATCGTCTAACAATTAGTAGTATGCTTCAAACTCTTTAACCAAGTCTGACTCATTTCTTTCTTCTTCCTGCAAGGCAAAATCAAAATCTACAACATTAATTTGATCAACAAGAGAACACTCCTCATAAACAACAGTAGTAGGGATAGGTTTAACATTAAAGATTGAAAATACTACCGTTTCTCCTAAGACAATCATGGTCAATTTTCCATTCTTCACAATAATCAAAGTGTTGGTGGTGGCCAAAAAAATTCTCCTGAGGAGTATGGTGTGCTCCTTCTCTTACTCTTTTATTTCCCCATATCCAAAACCACAAAGTCTACGGGTGCAATCAAACCTCTAACCTTCACTAACACATCTTACATTATTCCTTTCGACTAATGGATTGACCTATCAGCTAATTGCAAGCACATGTTGTTAAGTCTTAATTGTCCTAGATCTAATTTCATATAAATAGAATGAGGCATTAGCTTATACTTGCTCCTAGGTCAAGCATACCCTTAACCTCCTCACCATTACCCATTGACACCTTCACGATGAAACTCTCTGGATCTTTCAATTTGGGAGGTAACTACTACAAAAGGACTGCACTTGCTACTTTTGAAACTATCACCTTCTCATGTGTGTAAACTTTCATTTTTTTTGGTGCTTTGTTCCATGAAGAACTTCATATAAGCTAGAATGTTCCTGATCAGATCTAACAATGGAAGTTTAATATTAACTATAGAAATCATGTTATAGAGATCAAAAAATTGCTCATCTTGTTTTGAGGCCTTAAGGTGGCTTGGATATGGAACTAATGTTCTATAAGGATTGGTCGCCTTATGCAGTTTTGATCCGTCATCACTCTTGGTTGTAGGCTCGAGTTTTTTACCTCCCTGAACATGACTTGAAGAGTCATTCCCATTGCTTTTCTCATTTCCCCACCTTTTCCTTTGATGAGGCTCTTCTCTTCTTGATTACGTACATCAGACATATTAGAAGGAATCTCAACATGATTATAAATCACCTTACCACTTCTTAGAATCGTAACGACCTTCGCTTGTTTGGGTTGACTAGGCAACTTTCCTTATTGATTGCCTTACAATTGAGTAGCGAGTTGGCCCACTTGAGCCTTAACCCTCTTTATAGAAGCTTCTGATGAACCAAATCTCTTGTTGTTCATCTCTTGATTTTAAACGGTCACTTGAGTGAACGCATTTAAGCTTTCCTCCAAATAAGGCTTTCTTGGTATGTTATAACTTGAAGATTAAACTTAGAGCTGATTTTACCTTTGAAAATTCTAATATGGTGGTTAGGGCTACACTAGTGGATTGCTGGTCTTTCAAGAGCAATTGGGGTAGTTTCTCCAACCAGGGTTGTTGGTGTTTAAATATGGATGATTACGCACCCTCGGATGAAAACCATTAAGTGAATTTGCTTGTTCTTCCTTGCATGCAAAAGATTTGGGGCATCTTGGGATTGTATCATGGTTAGCATTTTTATATGCTTTATGAGCTCCACCAACTACATGGCCATTTCTTTATTTGAACTCACTTTATGAACTCCAACTCTTCTCCTTCTCACACTCTTTTGTTGAGAATTGGCCCCCAACATTCCATAGATTTCATTTGTTTCTTCAGCAATCTTCTCTCTCGCAACTACTCCTACAACATTGTCCACCATGTATTGACATTGTCATGTCAGTCCATCATAAAAGTACTGGTTTTGCATATGAAGTGGACAATGATGGTGTTGACACTGTATTAGCAGAAGTTTGAAGCATTCCCAAGCCTCATAGAATGGCTTTCCCTCCATTTGAGTAAAGGTAACTATCTTTATCTTTAATTCAGAAGTCCTCTGATGGGAATATAATTTTCCCATGAATTTATTATACACTTCCTCCCATATAGTCAATGAGTTGGATGGAAGGGTGGTCATTAACCATGCCTTGGCCCAATCCTTTAATGTGTATGGGAAGCTCCTCATCTTGAGTTGATCTTCATTTAGGCCATCTAAAGAGAATGTCTAGAGAGTGGTATAGAATTCCTGAATGAAGTTTAGAGGGTCTTAATTGGGAACCCATAGAATGATGGGAGCATATTGTAGTGGATGCTCTTCAACTCATAATTTTTGATTGCCTCTCCCAAACATATGCATGAAATGGTCGTACCAATTACTGATCTGGAAGAATCCTTCATTACTGGCTGTCTTTTACCTATCTCTTGATCTTCAGGCTTGGGTTCCTTGAGACTGTCTTAAAAGTCTCCTTGAGGTCTTCTTATATAAAGCACATTATCAATAAAGGCGGCGAATTCAGTTTCTTGAGATCTTTGCTAGGATAAAAAATAAAGACAACACTAAATTAGTACCAAAAGCTACTAAAACAACTCAATGAAATATCACGACAAAAATGTATGCATGAACAGACAAAACAATCGAAAAAACAATCAAAATTAAATTAAGTGTAAACATAAAACACCTTCTAGAAAACGACGTCAAAAAATTATTATGCCAAAATAAGTTCTAAAAATACCTAGGCTATCATACTTGCAAGTATACAAGGTAGTTGTAGATGATTACACAAGGTCATCTCCCATTGAGGTGAATTGATTCACTTAAATTAATCTTGAACAAAAATGAAAACATATGCAATCTTAAACATTCTATCCCGATTTGTTAAATGAAGGGTTTATAGAAAATCACAAAATTAAACTGAAAAGTAAACTAATTTAACTGGAAACAAAAAGAATAGATTAATCAAAGTGGGAAACTTTTGAGAATTAATTTCATTAATTTAATCTCCTATATATGATTAATGGGAAATGATTGGATAATTATCTTACTAAAATTAACAGTTGGGTTCTAAGATCAACTCAAATAATAATCTAAATCTAACTTTTGTATTTGACAAGTTATCATCTGAATTAATTATGAATACTCAGTTGATAATTACACTTAAGTTAATATATTTCTAATTCTTAACCTAAGCGTTTATAGTTTCTCATTTTATATTAAACTTCTTCTCTCGATCCTTCATTTAATAGTAAAATGATACAAAGTTTCATCATGCTATTACATCCATTCAGCTCAAAAACTGTAGCAAAAACAAGACAATAACACAGGAACTCAATCATGCATATTTGACTAAACTAACTACATTAATTCTACAAAAAATAGCCCATTATAGAATTAAAAAATTCATCATCCTCATATACTTTAATCCTATCTTTATCATTATAAGAGAAGTATAAAGCAATAAACTAAGTGAATAACTAAAATGAACTACCAAAAGTTAATAGAGTATGAGTCTATCAACTAACAAAGGAGTAAATCCAGTAAAAAAATAAAGAAATAATGCAACAGATATAACAGAATGAGCAAACAAGTGTTCGAATGAGGGAGTTGCGATGATCTGCTACCACTCTAAAGCTCTCTGCATTGGCTCTCGCCTTATGCTTCAACTTGGTTCTCAGCCAAATGATTGAAGGCTCACACTGCTTCCACGTCTCTGCTATTTTTCTTTTACTCACCTAACTATTCTCTGTTGTCTCCTCTCTTCTCCGCTTCTTTCTCTCTATCTATTTTATATCCCAGAATGTCCTGAATCGCCGCCAGCCTTTCTTGTTTCTATTTGTAGTCTCATTTCAGGTTTAGGTTTTCGAGCCCTCAAACCTACAGTTGTCATGTAATAAGTTGGACAATTAGAGAAAATACTATCGTGACCATCATTGTTACACCCGTGACTATGAAAGTCATAGACACGTTCCATTTCATCCTTTCATGCATAATTCTTCTAACTTTTCATGCAACATTCACAAGATAATCCAATTAACATGTATGTAATATTCACACCATTTTCACTCAATTCATCTCACATTTGGATCGAAACATTAGAATTTGTAACCAAAATCAAGATATGAAGGCAAGAAAAGTCGATAGAAATTAGACACAACATATACTTGGTAATAATTCGAGAGAGTGAATCAAGTGACATATGTTAAGGTACACAATGGTAGTTTGTAACTTGATAGATTATCAATTATCAGATTAATTAAAAATTTAAGAGAGATCTTAATTATGAAATTAATTATCCATAGGATTGCTACAAATCTAATTGAATAAGTTAGGAGTAGTTTTGTGAATTGAGAGATTACAATTATATGATTATTGAATTCAATTAGGGTTAATTGATTATATCTCGAGAGAGGGTAATTAAAACTTTAGGATATTTAGGACCAAACATAAATTGAATCAACAATGAAAAGGGAAAATAAGACAAGGATAGAATAATTCTTAAGTCTCAAACTTTGATCAAACTTATTTTGTTGGCAACTTATTTCTTTACTTATTTCGTTTTATTAGTTTTTGTACTTAAATTATTTATTTTAATTCAAATCAATCTTTAGTACCTTAGACAAAGTTCTATTCAAGTTGTTAGGTGTCTATTAGTACTCGTGGGAACAATACCTTTGATACTACACGATTTGTATACTTATGATATTGAAAGTCTTATATTATAAATTTACCAACAGAAGGATGAACATTAATTATTCATACATGAATACCCAAAACATTAAACAAAGAATACCACAAGCAATATCTAAAGACAGATAATAGTTCAAAGGGGAAATCAATGCCAAATATGTTCTTTGGCATTGATTTCCCCTTTGAACTAGAAGGAAGAGGGTTAGTTCCTTATATATCCCAAGGAAATAAGAGTTCTGTCCACTTTTGTGCTTCTCAAACCCTTCATGTTATGTTTCACCATTAAATGTCTTTATATAGCAAAAATTGGGGTTTTTGGGACATAAACGGATAGTTACACGGGTGTGTATCAAATTGTGTATGCAAAAATTTACCCAAAACTTGTGTTTTTACATGTATCAGGTTGTGTAGCTCACTTACATAACCATGTATGTACTTACACGACTATGTAAGTTACAGGGGTTTGCTAAAATGTTCCTACACGTTCAAAAGAGTTACATTGTTCCATAGACGACTAAGTAAGTTGTTGGAACTTCATTTATTTCATTTCTTGTCCCATATTCACCCTAATTCATCTCGTTCTTATTCCACAAAGACATATAAGTTTGAAAATCAAGAGAATGGCTCCAAGGATGTGCTTTTAGCCTACTTTGTTCTTGTCCTTCCTAAAACTAAATATGAACCAAAATGACTATCTTAAAAATTTTATAGCATTAATCACTAAGTATTAAAGATTGAATATATAATCAATCAAAAACACATATCACCTCCAGTTTAAAACCTAAAGAGTTTTAAAAGCTAACAAGAAGAATTTTCTTGACTAGAAGTTATTGGGAACTTGTCCAAAAAGATTCACTTATAACTCAACAAACATATTTTGTTGTAGTTAATAGAAGTACTAATGATATTTGCTTAATTGATTATGCATTTGTTCCATAACATTTAGTGTTTAATGATATGAAATGCGTAAGACATTGACTAATGATATAAAATGCGTAAGACATTCTCTTTAGTTCATATTTAGTTTTAGGTAAAATTTAGAAGAGAAAGAACAAAAGAGAGTCAAAAGCACTATATTTGAGTCATCTTCTTAAGATTCATAGTCACTTGTCTTCATGGAGCAAGAAGGTGAGGGATTAAAACAAGAGAAGACAAGAAAATACATAAAATGAAGAGCATGAAGAATGAAGAATGTAGAGCATGGCTAACAGACCTCTCATGACCATGACAATTGTGTCATAGGTGTGAGACATCTCTCACGGTCTTGCAGGTGTGGATACACATAAGCATCTTAAGGAGTTCAATATGGTTCGTCTGATCATGAAACCTCTAGGAGTGCTATATGAGAAAATCATGTTGAGGGCTTTTTTGTTCTCTCCAAAAGATGCAGCAAAGGATTGGTTGTTTGATCTACCTGCTGGAATGTGAACACTTGGCTAGAGATGAAGAGGCCATTTTTCGAAAAAAATTTTCTAGCATCTAAGAGAAAATCATGTTGAGGGCTTTTTTGTTCTCTCCAAAAGATGCAGCAAAGGATTGGTTGTTTGATCTACCTGCTTGAATATGAACACTTAGATAGAGATGAAGAGACCATTTTTCGAAAAAAAATTTCTACCATCTAAGACAACAAATATTTGGAAGGAAATTTGTGGCATAAAGTAAAATAACAAAGAGACCCTTTATGAGTATGGGGAATGAATCAAGAAGCTATATGCTAGTTGTTTGGTAGGTGTAGATTGCATTGAATTTTTGTAGGTTGTTTAGTGTGTGTTTAGTGATTAATTTGATTGTTTAGAGTGTGTTTTGGCTTATAATTGTGTTATTTCATAAATATTTATGCTTTAAGTGTTTTTTTTGGGAGAGAACATGTATTTGAGCTTCAATTTTATACATATGAGGCGTCGTGATGAGTTTGTGAGTTCTTCAGGGTATTCGGAGGAGAATCGGAGAAGACTCGAGAAATAACCTAGGGAGGCTCGAGCACAGGGGCATGATAGTGGGGAATCTGCCACAATCATGACATAGAGCAAAAAGCCAGCCATGATCATGCCACTAAGGCTCCTAAATGCAAACAAACTCGGGGTCACTTCTAGATTCATGTTTTCGAAGGACATTTTAGACCCTGAAAAGACACTAGGGTTACCTTAATTGGAAAAAAATATAAAAGCATTAGTATATAAACCTAGAAAGGAGATTTACAATCAGCCTCCATTTGGAAATCCCAAAAAGAGAGAGAAAGAAGGCGAAGAGGAAGAAAGAGGAAGAAGAAGTGGATTCGCTGCTCCCTAGATCAGGTGGTATCCTGACTTTGCTGGCTTGCCGATTTGTCCAACCTAAGTTTCATTTTCTCTTCATTTCCTTTTTCATTTAAATGAATAAAATTTAGATGGATTGTATGGAAATGGATTTCGGGTTTTTGATAATATTCTAAACTCTCCTTCAGGATTTTACTTTGAGTTAATGTTGATTTAGTTAATTTTGTGTTTAGTAGTTTGGGTGTCGTGACTCATTAATCTATTTGCATGTTTTGGTAACAAACCGAGAGGTTGAGATAAATAAAAATGATTAGATAGGATTAATGAGAGTTAGGCCAGTTAGTTGACCACTTAATCAATCTAGTTGGTAATTTCATGGGGAGAGATCTCGTGCGAGACCTGATTATTTATTAGAGAGCTTTAGAACTAACTAAAATTGAGGATACTTTATGAATTGAGAGATTGCAATTTCTATAATTCGATTAGGGGTTAATGATTAATACTCGAGGGAGAGTAATTAACCCTACGACTGTCTAGAATCGACACCCTTTAAACACATAAATAGCTAGATTAGCATTAATGATAGGTAAAATTCCCTCTCTCATAACATGATTAACTCTCTTGACAGACCTTAAAGTGAAAGTTTCTACACTTTTGTTACATTATTTGTTCATTGCTAGTTTGTTTGAATTAGTTTATTTTTCAGTTTTTTATTCGAATTTGAGTCTTAAACAAAACACAATCTGAATTAATTGGTGCCAAAGCACAATCTCTATGGGAAGATATCTGCTTTTTACTATAAGTAAGGATCTGTATACTTGTAGTTTTTAGCGTAAAATAAGTAGTTTGATTTTTTTACAATCAAAAAGTTTTCACGCCATTGCTGGGGATTATTTTGTTTAGCAAATTGTTTATTTTTTGGTAACATTAAATTAAGAGTGTTTGATACTCTTCCTTGTGTATTTGCAAGTGCATAAATAAGAGCACAAGAAGGCCTAATGAGCTTAGCAAAGAAGAGTTTTCAAACATTACAAAGCACGAAAGAGAGCTAAAAAGAGCTAGAACTCAAGACAGAATACAAAGGAATATGCCAAAAGAAGGAGAGAAATGAGGAGCTGAGAGGACATTGGTGGACTTTATAAGACCAGGTTTCAGTCCTCAAGGAGTTGCAAGGCCTATGGTTCAAGCTAATAAATTTGAGATCAAGCTGGCATTCCTCAATATACTTCAGAGCAGTGTATAGTTTTATGGGTTGTCAAACAAAGATCCCAATGCCCGTCTTGCTAATTTCTTGGAGATCTATGACACCTTCAGGTTTAATGGGATGTCTGATGATGTTGTGAGGTTAAGATTGTTTCCTTTTATGTTGAGGGTCAGGAAAAGGTATGGTATAACTCATTCAGTTTATGGTAAATCACTACTTGGGATTAGCTAGCCCAAGCTTTCTTGGCTAAGTACTTCTCATTAAACAAGAAAACAATAGTCATCAAGGAGATCATAAACTTTCAACAAAGTGATAGGGAGTCGTTGTATGAAGCCTGGGAGAGACTTAAGGAATTACAAAGGAGTTTCCACTACCACAACCTTCTAAAGGAATTCCTTTTGTAAGCATTTTACAATGGTGTGAATCAGAGCATAAGTGGAACTATAGAAGCAGCTGTAGGAGGGTCTTTGATGAGGAAAACTATTGATGCAGCTCACAACCTTTCAGAAGAGTTGGTGAGTAACAACTGCATATGGTCAAACGAAAGGAGTAGACAAGGGTCCAAGGAGCAAAAAGGGATGATTCCACTTAACTTGATGGCAGCCTTGCAAGCAAAGATTATCACCCTCTGATCGCGGCTCGTCATTCGATCCTAAAATCGATCCTTAGAAACCGGTCAAAAATAGTAAATTCCAAGATTGCAGTATAAGCTGTAACCTCGGGTTGTCTCTCTTAATCGGAACCTAATGAAATGGACCTGAGCTAGTCTATATGTCATAGAATGTAAGCGAAATTAGTAAGAAAAGGGGGGTTTTGATTTGAAATTATTAATGAACTAAAATGCAATGTAAAAAGTTTGTAAAAAGTATTTTTGGGTTTCTTTTGAAAATAGAAAATGAAAATACTAAAGCAAGTGATAAAAATCCTCTTAAAAATGAGCTTTGGCTATCACAGTTCTAAACTAAGTTTGAATGGTAAACCTTAAAGGACTCTCTTTAAGTCCAGGGTTTTGATTAATGAACTCCATTTCTCTAGACCCCATTGAGTGCTCACTAAGCCTCAAAACCTTAAAGGACTCTTTAAGTACGGGATCTTGATCAATGAACTCCATTGCTCAAGATCCCGTTAGGCGCATCTTAGTTTGATAGGATTAGAAATCACTAAGTTTGAATGGTAAACCTTAAAGGACTCTCTTTAAGTCCAAGATTTCGATTAATGAACTCCATTTCTCTAGACCCATTGAGTGCTCATTAAGCCTCAGAACCTTAAAGGACTCTTTAAGTCTAAGATTTTAATCAATGAACTCCATTGCTTAAAACCTTGTTAAAAACATCTTAGTGTGTGCGGTGGATTTGCCAATGCAATAAGTCAAATGCAATCTAGTATCAACTCAATATCAAACACAACTAGGCAGATGAAAGAGAATCAACTAAATCACAAGTGGACATATATGAGACTTCATATATTTAAGCTCAAAGTTCTACATAAACAAATCCATAACACATTACATTGTTCAACACCCGATTAAACTCTAATCAAGCAAATCTAACTACAAAGCAATAAACCCCAACTCGACTGTTCATAACAATGTAGTTAAACGTGACAATGTAAACTACTAATCCAAACAACACATTAAATATCCAACATTTAACTATAATCAAGTAGCTTCCCTACAAGTTGCAATTCCTAAACTAAGGCATTCATAAATCGTAGTAAAACTACGGATTAAGCTACTCCCCTTGGAAGCTCGGTAAACTCCAGCCATCTCTACATTTTCAAGAGGAGAAAAATGCCTAGCCACGCATAGCAACAGGAAGCCTCACAACTCGTAACGAATCCTAGCTGCCCAAGGTGGAAGTCGGCTGAGAAAATGAAGAGAAAATCTATACAGAAGTTATTCCCAGGGAACCCCAAAGGGAACCCTGGGGGTTGAGGTGGTGAGTCTGTCTTCTCTGTTCTCTCTCTCTGAATGCTCTCCTTCCTCTGTCCGAATGTCTATCCATCCCCCTTAACCTAATTTGCAAGGCTTTTATATGATGGTCACGGGTCAGGTTGAAACAGTGAGAGGATTTTCCAATTTAAGTCTGGATACTCGACTGCACGTCGCGACGAGTTAATTAATGGATGTCGCGGCGTGTTGCTCTTGTTCACTTGTCGCGACAAGTTAATTATTTGATGTCGCGACATGCTGCTGAACATGATGCGCCGTGACGTAGGAATTGGCATAGTCGTGACGTGTCTTCTTCTGATACGCCGCGACGTGCTTGAAGGCTCACGCTACAACGTGCCTTCTTCTTGATGAGTCGCTATGAGATGATTAAGTGATGTCGCGACGAGCTATCTTTCATAACCCACTGCGGAGTGATTCGCCGCGGTCATGGCTTCTATCTCTTTGTTCCACTTTGGTTATACTCTTCTTGAGTTGGCTCTACTCCCCTTCAGACCTACAGTGAAAAGTAATAATTTATAATATCAATTGTCCTACAATTTAAGGGAGTGCGATTGTTAATTAATTATGACAATTTGATCCCCAAATCACATTAATTCAAAAAAAGTACTTTTGGGTCAAATTAAGCACAATATCCAACAAAAGGAGCCGAAAAGTATAACAAAAACCATGAAAATGTCAATGAATGATATTGCAAACTTGGGTTCAATCACCCTCACCAAGTAGTTGAGCAATATATAAGGAGCTTCTTCATCCACAGTCAAGGCTATGCAATTACAATGTGAGTTATATAGGCATGACAACCATGGCACAACTGAATGCTTTTTTCTGGGAGCTAGTGACAAGTAAATTACTTGGGTCAGTTGCAAAGAGGTAACAATCCATACTTTAACATTTACATTCTTGGGTGGAAAAACCACCCAAATTTTTTGTGAAATACTAACAATGCAAGTGGCTAAGTGAGAGCATAAGGACCTCTCGAATTTCAGCAAGATCAACTTGGGTCTTTGGTGAGCAAAATGGACAAGTTAATGGATGTATTAGGTTTAAAATTCTCAAGCCAAAAGGAAGGTCAAAGAAGATAAGTAGAGAGTTAGAAGAGAATAGAGCAAAAGTTTAACCAGATTGTGAAGAACCATGCTTCATCCATCCACAACTTGAAGGTACAGGTAGGTCATGTTACTAATGCTTTGTTTTCTAGGAATGTGGAAGCTTACCAAGTAACACTAAGGCCAATCCAAAGGAACAGCTTAAGGTGATCACGTAGGAGTGGCAAACAATTGGAGGAACTAAGTATGCAAAAGGATAGCCAACAAAAGGAGAAAAGTAAAGGCAAAGAGATAAAAGAAGAGAAGCCATATGTGCCACCACCACCATACAAGCCTAAGATTCCATATCCATAGATGAGACAACTTCAAGTAGACACTCAATTCTTTAAATTTTTAGAGAAGTTGAAGAAGATTCATATTAATTTGTCTTTGGTGGAGGCATTGGAGTGTATGTCCAAGTATGCAAAGTTTCTCAAGGACATATTGACGCACAAACACACTTCGGAGGACAATCAAATGATGACCTTGACAAAGAACTATAGTTCGATCATTGCAAGCACAATGGCTTCAAAACTACATCCAGGGAGTTTTACTATTCCATGTGTTGTTGGTGATTTTGAAATTTCTAAATGCTTATGTGATTTAGGCACAAGTATTGACTTGATGCCTTTGTTTATTTTAAAGAAACTAGGGCTAGGAGATGTCAAGCTAATATCCATGCTTATCCAACTTGCGGATCAATCCATTAAGAGGCCATTTGGGTTAGTAGAAGATGTTATAGTAAAAGTGGATAAATTTATAATCCCTTTTGATTTTTTGTGTTAGATTTTGAAGAAGATAGGAATTACCCATTGATTTTGGGTTAGCCCTTTATGAATACTAGTAGAGCATTAGTTGATGTGAATGAAAGAAAACTAGTTTTGAGAATTGGTGATGAGCAGGTTGAATTCAATACGAATAAATCTTTGAAGAGTGGAAGTGGATATATGAAGATTGATGTTGTGGATGATTGTGTGAAGGAAGTTGAGGAAGTTGTTGGAGTGCATAGAGATGAGAGTGTCAGTGTCAAGGAATTGTGTGAGGAGGGTGAGAAAGAGAAGTTAGAGAGAATGGATGCACCCATACCACCCTCCATTGTAAAGCCAACCATTGTAGAACTAAAACCTTTACCTTCCCACCTAGGATAAACATTTCTAGGTAAGGACCACAACCTACCCATTATCTGTAACATGTCGTTACCCATGGTAAGGCTAGAATAGTGTCTTATGAGAAATTACTAAGAAATTAGAAAATGTATATCATGTTTAGCTAAATATGACTTGCACATACAAGGGAATATTGATTGATGCACATTAATATGATTGTACATGCATTCATTGGCATTTCTGAGTAAATTGGTTTATAAATGGAAATTATGGATTAAATTGTTTTACAAATTAAATTGGAGTGTATTAAATATGATTTGGCAATTTTGTATATTTCGAGTATTTCGAAAATTTTGGTAGATTTTAGGAAATTTCTAAAATAAAATTTGGGGTATTTTAGAATAGAGGAAAAATGTTGAAATTGGACCAATTTTAGTCTAGCACATGGACTTGTTAAATATTGACAAATGGCCTACATGCATGGTGACATGTGGTAGTCTTATTTGGGTGACAAGTGTAAGACATGCAATATAGCCATGTAGTTCAGTGTTAAGCAAAACCATTTCTGCAGCTCTCTCTCATTCCTCTATTGTTTGTTTCTCCACCGAAAACACCATCACCAAAACACTATCTTATTTATCCAATATTCTGTACATTTGATTCACTCTCATCGTTGGAACTAATTGGTGAATCAAATAAGTGAATTTGATGATGTTTTATTGTTGTTGATTTTGTGCATGCATTTATTCGAGAGTGGTTTGAGAAGTGTGGTTTCGATGATGAATGAATCAGATGAAAGATTTGTGATATAGAAATATGAAATAGGATCTGTTTTAGTTTGAAATGAGTTATGGAAGAGGACTGGAAAATTGTTGAATATATATATATATATATATACACACACACACATACATACATACATACATACATACATACTCTGTTATGGTTTAGAGAAAACCAAATATGGGTTATTGTTGTTACCGTTCATACATGAATTTGTGGAGTATTTATAGAGAAGGATTTAGATGAGTTTAATGAATTTAAATGAAGATGTTGGTGAGGTCATGGTATAGAGTTGATAAAATGATAAATTTATGATGAAATGAAAGAGTAGGAAGGTGGAAAAATGCATCAGATGATAGTAAGACAGAAATAAAATGCAGAAAATTGGAATTTGCATGTATGGGGACTAGATTTTTGATGTTTAAATGTAAATATTGGATTTTTAATTTGTTTTGTGTTGTTGAGCTAAAATGAAGTTAGAAGAATTGGTTTAAGTGTCATTTGTGTTAATTGAAGAACACTGAAGTGAGAATAAAAATATGGAAAAATTACAGTAGAGAGAGGAAGAAAATATGGAGTTTCGGATTTTTGATATTTGAATTGTAATGTTGAATTTGACTTGTTTAGGGATTGTATTGGATATAGAAATGCATAATAGATGATTTAGAAGTGATTAATCTGGAAAAAATGAAATGAAAAGAAAAAAATGGAAGGAGAAGAAGAAGAGAGAAAGTTGGGATCCTGCTTCTGCACGACCACGGCTTCACAAGTACAGGTCTGTATGATCGCAACTTTCAACATTATACCGAAGAGAGTTTGTTTCTAAACATTCTTTGATATTTTTGTTATAACTTCGTCACCTGATATCCAAATGACTTGATTCTTGAACCAATAGACTCATAACACATATATCTTCATCTCCACAAAAAGTTATTATAATCCAAAATGGATTGATTGTTTAATTTAAGATGAAAATATTGAGGAGTACTGGAATATGAAAATTAAGATGATTTCACTGAACATACTTCGGTATTTTGACTATATTTGCATTAGTAGGTATTCAAATGGAATGATTCTTAATGTAAATTGAACTAGAGACATATGGATAAAAATTTTCTGAAGAGATATTTTAATTCAGTCTCTAAGAATTACAGAATCTGACTTGAAGTTGAATACAGAGTAAAGTCATAGTTCAAAGAATAGTCCAAAGTAAATTGAGCATAATTTTTTCAAAATACTAAATCAAATTGTATGATCTTGGCATCATTAGAAACTTAAGACATTAGAGATCTAGAAGGAAGTGTTGCCTAATGGTGTCATTTACCTTATTATAATGATCATGCAATGTTGACCTGAAAGCATGTTGTTAGAAAAATCTGAAATGATCAATTGGGTTACGAAATTAGATTCGCATTGCTTTATTATGGTCCAAACCCTAAGTACAAATGATAATTATGAGAGTTTTGATATATGAATGATATGGTGATAAGAATCACAATAAGATACCCGGGATTGTCATTAAACATGCATTGTGCATATTTTCTATACATAGATGTGCATAAAGGAATACTTATGAATTTGTGCAAAAACGTGATATATGTAAATGTGTTTTTATATGATATAGAGGAGCACTTTGGACGCTAGGCAGACATTGTCGAACCATCCAGGCAATAGCATATTGGAGCATACTGTGAGTCAACCTAGATGATTTTTCCTAGGATTGATTTGATTTGTTTGACTTCTAATTATTGTACTAATTGTGATTTGTTTGTGAATTCTGGACTTAAATTGCCCAAGGAGATTGATATTCGGGTATGTATTGGAAGTATTCTAATTGCTATGAAATTTTGAATGATATTTGCGTTATCAATAAAAGTTGAATGCGATATTTGCGTTTTCAACAAAGTTAAATGTCAGACTTAGGTCCGATGACTATAAGATTCTGACTATGCTTTATCTATAGCATATTATGTGTTTGATGTATTTCATTAAATGCATGATCAGAAAAAGACGTTGTGATTAGAGTAACTAGTTTGATAGAGCTTTAAGCTCAGTATTCTGCACGTAGAGCTTTTCTTCGTGAATTCTATTCTGACTGAACCTAATGGGCCAGTATTTGTATTAGTACGTGAAAGACACTCGATCAGAACAATAGTAACGAATTTAGAGTCTCATATGCATCTATATTTGTATATATCTGTTCTGATTTGCAATGATTACATAATGTTTCATGATAATGTGAGTATTTGGAATATACATGTTCTGAATGAATATTTGTGAAATATGTGATTTGTGTATATGATCTGGGTGAAATCATTAATGATGGTTCGCTCATTGAGTTTGCAAAACTTATAAAAATTGCAACGTGGCTTTTTAGGTATGAGATAAGAGACCTAGTTTCTTTAACTGGACAAGAGGAACATTCTGGACTTAGTTATGGCTCAGAGGTCTGTCAGCTGACGTCAAAAGTGTTGTAAATTGTATTTTTTTTGGTAGTTCCTTGTCTAGAACTTGTATAAGGATTATAAAATACAGTGTAAGCTTTTGTTAATGAATGCAAGGAATGGTTTTAAATTTTGATGATTTTAATTATGTTAATTGATGCCATGTGTAAGTTGGATTTGTTTTTGCTCTAACATACCATTACCAAAGGATATGTACTTGAATGTCCTTGAATGTTCAGGTATATACCTTATGATAGTGGGATGTTGCATTTTTGGTATCAGAGTATGGTTTGGCATCTTAGGGACATATAAGACTAAAAAGATATGATAAATAGTGAGAGATTTAGATAGTGATCATAACTTTTATTTGTTATAGGTCACCTTCCATAAGCGATCTAATTGGAGAGTCAGATGACATGCAGTCTGTAGGAGCCAATGTAGAGTCTCCTATACCTGAGTTTGTTTAAATGCCTCTGAGAGTTCTGGAAAGGCGAGAAAGAAGATACGATAAACTAAGAAAACAGGGGGTTGTAGACTTCTACGGAAGTACAAACCCTGCTGAGGCAAAAGGGTGGTTAGAGAGAACTGAAAGAGTGTTCGACCAGATGGACTATGGGGCAGATGAAAGATTTGATTTTCCAGTTTCGTTACTGTAAGGTCCAGCATATCAGTGGTGGAAGACTGTTCTGGGCAGTACCACCAGACCTTGTAGTTTGACCGGGGAAATTTTCTGAGGGTGTTATGAGAGAACTATATGTCTAAGTTTTACATGGATCAGAAAATGAAAGAATTTTTAGATCTAAAGTAAGGCCGGCTCACAGTGCCAGAGTATGAATTAAGATTCAATGAGTTAATGGGGTATGCAATTGAGGAAAAAAATGTAGAAGGTTTAAGGACGGTTTGAATATGGGGATCAAAACGAGGCTACCCATTTCTAATTTGGGTAGTTTTACGGAACTCCGAGTGGCCTCAATCAGAATTGAACAGTTGTTGAAGCATGGTCAGGGAAAGTATAGACAGGAGGTTAGAGGAAAGAGGCAGGATGAATCTCAGGCTGATTCTAGTAGAAGTTTCAGAAAGTGCCAAAACAAATCGTCTCGATTCCAATCTAGATCAAGACAATCTGGATCCCGATCAAGAGGTGGTTTTGTTACGTTTGGGAGAGGAAGAGGACAAATGCCCTCCATTCAGTCTCAATAGCTGCCTGATTGTGAGCACTATGGTAAGAAGCATGGTGGTGAATGTTAGAGATTAATGGGAGCTTGTTTTCGTTGTGGCTCTGTAGACCATCGGATCAAAGATTATCCTGAGATGTTAGAACCATAATCTGAAGTTAGAGGAGGAACAATTACTGAGACAACGGTTCAGCAGAGTAAAGCTCGTAGATCTACACAGAGAGGCAGAGGTAGAGGCAGAACTCAGTCAGCAGGGCCTAGTGTCAGGACTGAGGTGCGGAGTAATCAGCCACAATCTCAAGCCAGGCTCTATGCCATCACTAGATAGGAAGCGCAAAACTCCCTAGATGTGGTAGCATGTGTGTTAAATGTTTTTCATTTTGAAGCATATGCATTGGTAAATCCAAGATCTACACATTCATTCATCACACTGTAAGTGTAAGTCGACTTGTACACTCCTGTAACTCGATTTACACATGATCGGTACCTATAAGTCGACTTATACATTGGGTAAGTTGACTTATGCATGTACGGTGCCCTAAAGGCAATCCCCTTTAGCGCATTTTATTCAAAGTCGTGTGCAGACTTTATGAATAAATAAAGAAAGGCATATTTCATTAATTTGATATTCAT
>JAOQMR010063832.1:0-21322 GCA_027563865.1 Erythroxylum pelleterianum | reverse complement strand
ATCTTAATGTCAAACGAATTTCTGTTTGTGTTCACAGGGATGATAAGATCCAAATGATACTCTTAGGATCGAGACTGAAGAAATAAAAACTTCATTATCTTAATGTCAAACGAATTTCTGTTTGTGTTCACAGGGATGATAAGATCCAAATGATACTCTTAGGATCGAGACTGGTCTTTGGTGTATTAATTGGAATTACGTTTGCTTTCTTGTAACGACCTATTTTTCGGCTCAAAGGGAACTTGTAACTTGTGTTGTTTGAGAATGAACTCAAGAAATTGTTTTTACTCCATGAATCCATTGTTTGTACAAATTGGCAACAAGCCTTGGGAAAAATAAAAACCGTCTTCCTACAGAAGTGGCGTTAGATACCACTATTCCACTACTTGCTTAAAAACAAGAAATTGAAACAACTAACCACTGGAAAATCAAATACATAAACTAGAAATTAATTAATTAAAATGCCAAGTCATTGTTTATATGGATGCCCCAATGTGTTGACCCTTGAATTTGCCACGAGTGAAATGTTGACACTTCTTGTACGACTTTGGTCGTATAACATCATTACGACTTTGGTTGTATAACATCATTTCCTCCCTCTGAAGATAGCTTGTCCTCAAGCGTGAATTATGGAAATCTGGTTTGAAAATCAGTGACCACTTTTTAAGAGGCATCAGTTGGAGATTATCCTTGCCATTACACTAAGATTTCTTGGTCATTGTCGCGAATACGGCGAGCGATAATAGCAGCTAGAACGTGGGTTGCAATTTCAAGAACGAGCTCGGGCAGCGGTGATGGCTGGTCCTGTTGTTCTGAATCATAAGACTTCAAACTGGACACATGAAAGATTGGATGTAGTTTTGTGTATGGTGGCAGCTCCAATTTGTATGAAACTGTCCCGATTTGCTGTAAAACTTTAAAAGGCCCATAAAATATAAGTAACAGCTTTTGATGCTTCCGTTTTGCCACTGTTGTTTGTCAATACGGTTGCAACTTAAGAAGGACTATATCACCTACTTCAAATTCCACCTGTTTGTGCTTAGAATCATAATACTTCTTTATTCTTACTTGAGCATGTGCTAAATTCTCCTTAAGAGCCAGTAACACTTCATCTCTTTCCTTCAAAGCTTGGTCCACTACTTCGAGCTTGGACATATTCGGACAATAAGATAGGAGCTTAGGTGGATTTCTGCTATAAACCACCTCGACTGGAGTAATCTTGAGAGTTGAGTGATAACTTATATTATAAGTATACTCAACCCATGCTAGCCAATGTGCCCATTTAGTCAGTTATGAACTTGTAAAACAATGTAAATAAACTTCCATAATTCGATTAACCACTTCTGTTTGTCCATCTGATTGTGGGTGATAAGCTGAACTGAAATAGAGTTTGATGCCACTTAAATGAAATAATTCAGTCTAAAATGCACTGGTGAAAGTCACATCTCTATCACTGACAATGGACTTGGGCAATCTGTGCAATTTAACTACATTATCAAAAAATATCTTAGCCACACTTACAACTGTGTACGAATGGGAGATGGCGCTATTAAGTGGCAATATTTAGATAGTCGATCCACTACCACTAGGATGCCATTTGTGCCTAACAAAACCGGTAGACCCTCAATAAAGTGTAGTGAAACATTGGCCCATAATTGCGAAGGAATAGGTAATGGTTGAAGCAACCCTACAGGGTGAAGATTCTCCACCTTATGGCGTTGGAAAACACCACCAGCCTTTATAAAAAATCTTTGGCGATCCAGAAGAGAGTTTTCTAATAGCCCTTGTGCCCTTGACAACGAATTCCAGAAAGGATAGACGTAAACCAAGACTCTTATACATCAGTAGGCCATTTTTGATAGACCACTATCTACCCATAGTCTCGTTTTCAACACCCCTGAATAAATTTTGAATATCATCCGAACTTTATTGTTCACTCCATATAGCATCAAAGAGACTTATCTGGGGCATTGGCACAGCCTGTAGTTCCACCTTTTAAACATCTCTCTATGATAGTGCATTAGCGACAGTATTAGTATTTCCAGTTTTATATTCTACTGAAAAATTGTATCCCAGAAGTTTGCTTACCCAATGTTGTTGAGGGGGCGTGAGCAGTCGCTGTTCAAGCAAAAATTTCAAGCTATAGTGGTCAGTTCTAACCAAAAAATGCCTTCCTCAAAAATATGATCGCCAATGTCTAATTGCTTGCACCAAACTGATTAATTCTTTTTCATACACAGGAAGGCTGCAATGTCACTTAGCTCGATCGCAACTGAAATAAGTCACAGGATGACTTTCTTGTAATAAAACTGCCCCAATTCCTGAGCCACAGGCGTCACATTCAATAACAAAATCTTTGGAGAAATCTGGAAGTGCCAGCACTAGGGTGGACGTCATGGCTAATTTTAGCCTCTCAAAAGTCTGATTAATATCCTCTGACTAAGAAAAAGAGATCTTTCGAAGCATTTTTGTTAGTGGGGCAGCAATGACACCGTAATTGGATACAAACTTGCGGTAGTAGCATGCTAAACCGAGAAATCCATGAAATCCTTTAATTGTTGTTAGTCTTGGCCACCCTACCGTGGCAGAAATTTTGGAAGGATCCGCCTGGACTCCATTGTCTGATATTATATGACCTAAATACATGATTTGTTACTGCCAAATGAACATTTTTTCTTCAGGTGCAATTGATTTTTTTCCAACAATTAGAAGACCATTTGCAGATGTTCAATGTGTTCCTTCTATGTTTTACTGTAGACCAGAATATCGTCAAAAAAGACATACAAATTTGCAAAGATATGAAAAGAATATCGTCAAAAAAGACATACAAATTTGCAAAGATATGAAAAGAATACCTCATTTACGCTTAGCTTGAAATGTAGACGGCACATTTGTTAATCCAAACGCCATTACAAGAAATTCAAAGTGGTCGTGGTGAGTTCGAAAAGCCACTTTCTCCACTTCTGATTCCCACTTCAAGACTTAGTGATACCCGCAAGAAAGGTCTAGTTTTGTAAAGTACCTAGCTCCATATAATTCCTCCAACAATTCGTCTATCATCAGTATTGGAAACCTGTCTTTAATTGTTCTCGCATTCAACTCCCGATAGTCCACACACATTCTCCATGAACCATCCACCTTAGGAACTAGAATCACTGGAGAAGAGTATGGAGAATTACTGTGTTGGATAACTCCCTGTTGCAACATCCTAGTATACTAATTTTCAATTTCCTCTTTTTGGACATGTGGATAGCGATAGGGACTCACCAGCACTCGTTTCGCACTCGGCTTTAGAGGAATCCGGTGATCACAACGACGGGACAACGGTAATCCTTGAGATTTGGAAAAGATGGTCAAAAAATTTGAAAGGAGGGTTTGAATTCGCTGCTCCTTGTCTCCGACCATCGACAATGCCCTCACTTCAGAAGCTTTAGATGAGCTGTCTTCCTTTAATCCATACAAGGTAACGGGTTGGGTCTCAATTTTAAAAAACTTCCATAAATTTTCAAAGTCCCACAATATGGACCCTAAAGTCTATAGCCAAATAATTCCGAGGATCACATCCACTTCACTAAGGTTTAAGACCCATGGAGTCACCCTCATCGTGACTACACCCATATCAATGTCAACTTCTATACAATTCCCTAAACACTCGACCAATTCACCGTTAGCAACCCTAGCTCTCACTCCTATTGTAACCTTGAGATTCAGTCCACAGCTCCCTAACAGTGAGGAATAAATGAAAGTATGGGTACTCCTTAAATCCACTAAGGCTATCACTAGCACCCCATTCATCGTTCCTATCACTTTCATGGTTTGTGGTCTGTTTGTACCGGTAATTGCATCCAACGAGAATTGTGGCTGTACTGCTTCATATATTTTTTCCAACTTGTCCCCATCATCCTCCTTGTCTTCTAAGAACTCTATTCGAAACAAACGTTTACATTGATGATCCCGTACATAAATCTGATCACAATTGAAACAAAGCCCTTCTTTTTGTGTTCTTCCATTTCAGTCGGCGTCAATCGTTGAATGCTGTGAGATTTTTGAATTGGTGTGGTTGAGGTTTCTGGTAGCTTTGCTCACCGTGACTCAGCACTCCGAGGAAATTGATTTCGGTGTCCATAGAGTCTTGCAAGGCTCATAGCTGATGCCAACTCTCTAGGTTGTTGAAGATCCACATCGATGACTATATAATCCTTCAAGAAACTAATTAAGATTTCTACTTTCTGCCCTTGATCTAATGTTTTGTTTCTTGAAAATAACTGCTCAAAAGCCCTACAACATTCTGTCACTGATCCCTGTTGTTTCAGTTTTGACCACTCTCCCAATTTTCTACTGTGAATGGCTCTAATCCCTCTCGGGAAATGGTGACTAATTTTCAAACCAGATTTCTAGAATTCATACTTGAGGACAAGCTATCTTCGGAAGGAGGAAGTGATGTTATACGACCAAAGTTGTACAAAAAGTATCAACGTTTGACTCATGGTAAATTCAAGGGTCAACACAGTGGAGCATACATATAGGTGATGACTTGGCATTTTAATTAATTAATTTCTAGTTTATGTACTTTTCCAGTGTTTATTTGTTTTAGCTTCCTATTTTTAAATAAGTAGTGGAGTAGTGGTATTTAACGCCACTTCTGTAGTAAGTCAGTTTTTTTTTATTTTCCCTAAGACGTCATGATTCAAGGTCTTCTTGTTCTTTCCTTTAGAGGTCAAACAAAAAATGTAATTCCAAGGATTGCAGTAAATACAACCTCTGGTCATTTCATTTAATCGGAATCTAATGTATGGATCTAAGTTAACCTATATGTCATGAAATGCAAGCTAATCAGTAAGAAAAGGGGGTTTTGATTTTTGGAAACCTTGTCAAAATTTAATGAATTATAAGGAAAATGTAATGAAAACTATTTTTTGGATTTTGGGAATAGTTAAAACAATAAGATAAAAACAAGGATCAAATGATGATAATATCCTCTTGAAAAAGAGCTTGGGGCTATCATAGTTCGAAATAAATTTTAATGGGAGTGAATCACTAAGTTTCAAATGGTAAACCTTAAGAACTCTTTAGGTCCAATGTCTTAATCAATGAACTCCATTTCTTAAAACCTTGTTGAATGTTCTTAGCGTGTGCAATGGGTAAGTCAAAGCAATAAGTCATTTTGGGATCTAGCATCATCTCAATATCAAACACAACTAGGTAGATAAAAGAGAGTTAACCAACTCACAAATAGACATATATGAGACTTTATATATTCAAGTTCCAAGTTCTATATTAACAAATCCCAATAATACATTACATGTCCAAAACTTGATTAAATTATATTTAAGAATATTCAACTACAATCTACAAATCCTCAACCTAGGAGTTCATAACAATGTAGCTGAATATGGAATAAACTACTCCCTTTTGAAGCCCATTAAACTCTAGCCATTGGTACATCTTAAAGAGAAAAGAGGTGCCTAGCTAAGCATAACTTCAGGAGGATTTACAACCAGAAACCCACTAGAAGCATCCATGGTAGCAGCTGTTGGTGGAGGAGTAGACGATGAAGTGGAGGAGAGTGGATGACGAGTGTCCGAAGGTTGAGAGAGTGTGAGGGTGTTGTATATGTTGTGTATGTCTTTATTTCTGTCTGCTCCCTTTTAACCTAAAATGGTAGGTTTTTAAAAGAAACTGGGTTTGGATCAGGTTGCACAATGGGTGAGTTTCCTAAAAATGGTTTGGGTATTCGAAGGTTTGCCGCGACAATAGGATGAGTTTGTCGCGGCGAACTTTTCCCTAAAGTTTTAGCTTCATTGTTGGTTATTTCGCCGCGACGATAGAATTAATTTTCGTTGCAGTAAACTTTTCCCGAAAGTTTTAGCTTGGAATTCTTCATTCTTTGCAGCGACAACACATCCCTTTCACCACGGTGAACTTCCTGCTGCACTTGTTCACTTGTTGACTTGACTTTAACCTTTTCTTGACTCTACATCTTCTTCTTGATTCCCTTCTCCTTGAGTCTCCTACTATGAACGAATGGTAGTTTGCAATATCAATTTTTCTCAGAAAATTAATTAGTGCAATTAATACTGATTTGTGACAATTTTTACTCTCAAACTACATAAAATAAAGGTAGACACTCAAGATTCAATTTAAGCATAAAATCTAGAATTAGGAGCCAAAAAGTGTAGTAAAAGTCATAAAAATGTCGCCAATTTATATAATAAACTTGGGCTCAATTAAATTCCCCCCACACTTAGACCTTTGTACTCTTGGACAAAGTTTATAAGAGTCAAAAAGATACAAGTGCAAAAGAAAATTCCAACCATGCTTAAAATAAGAGTAGGAAATTGGTAAAAATCACTTTCTCAGAAATCAATCAAAGCAGACTGAAAGAGTGCCAAGAAAATAAACACTATAAGAATTTAATCCATAAGATTGAGCAAAAGAGATTTCACTCAAGGCAAGGTGTTTGCTCTCGTCTCATTTGTTTTTGGGATAATTTCACTCTAAAATATGCTTAGTCCATTCTCTACTATAAGCTTGTGATAGTTCTACCTCTCCACTACAAGAACTATAATTTCAAAAATCAAGAGGACTTTTCAAGGTTGTAATGCACGGAAGGCTAGATGAAATGGATGGAATGGACGACAGAAGAAAAAATATGAGTACACGCACCACAATTATGAAATATATGTCAACTGTAAGACAATATTTACACAAACGACAACATAATATATTTCTTAACCCCTTTTTTATAAAAATTCTACTGAGAATATTTTCTTTTGAGAATATATATATATATATATATAATTATTTTTTTCTTTTTGGAATTTTTTTCATTGGCTTTTCTCAATAACCAATTTCTTGAGATAACTAGAAAAAAACGAGAAATAAATTATTGATACCATAAGAAGATGTGTGCACGTGCTCAAAAATATGGCCCAAGGGGCTAACAATAGATAAGTATTTATGGGGTTTGTGTTTAGGTCAGCAGGGTTTTGAAAGAATGCCTCTATCATGTTAACAAAATTCTAGTTCATCAAACCTTGGTTAAGGATTAAAACAAGTTTTAGAGAGATATGAAATAAGCAGATACACACAAAAATGAAAAAATTCAGGCCCAAATATCCTTCCAACAAGGTTAATATCTCAATTAACAATCTCAAGGTTTAAAAACATAAAGTGCTACTTTGTCAGCATACCCTCACTTACTTTGTGTTGAAAACATTGAAAATGAAATTAACCAAAACTGACTATCATTTAAAAACATAGATGGAGTTTTCAAGAACACAGGGACCGCTTTGAAACTTATAAAATCGTCAAGATACAAGATTAACAAGAATATAATTGGGGAGAATGATTGAGATTAGGCAATTTTAAAATAGTTTCTGCAAAGGTATAGTGTCGCCGCGGCGAAACCAAGAGTTCGTCGCTGCGAAAAATTCATTTCTGCAATGTCGCCACGGCGAAAAATTCATTTCGCAATGTCGTCGCGGAGAAAAATGACAGAAACATGTGAAAATAAGCAATTTGCCTTAATTACCAGGTTTAAAATTTGCACATTACACACAATTGACTCACACAAGCGGTTAAATGGCTGAAAATGAGGCACTTTGCAAAAACAAGAATTGCAAATTGAAACATTCGCCAGACTTAAACATCATATTGTCCTCATTGATGAAAAACAATAAACACAAATATGCAATCAAGGGGGAGAGTAAGGAGGATGAAAATAGCAGCATATCTGAAGTACAAAGAGAATTATATAAAAATCCGGTCAATAAGTTTGGATAGTACAAAATGGAACTGAGTATCCGACAAACTTAAAAAAGAAAACAAACGGAAGGAAAAAAAACAAACAACTCAAACTAATCCATAAGGTTATCATGCACAGCGTCAAAGGGACCTGCTCCTGATGTGCCAGCACCGCAAAGGGGGTTGTCTTCATCAGAAGGGATCTGGAAGTGAAGGTGTGCGGTGAGCAAGGCATCCATCCCCTGGTGATACTGCGATCCCGATCCTACTGGGCGATGGCCTAAAGAAGCGTGTCCTAGAGAGTAGCTAGGTTTGCAAAGAGGTCATTGACCCGACTAGCGAGGGTCTATAAGGTGACGGGCTCAGGAGGGGCCGAAGCTGGAGGATCGTCCTCGCCTGGCACTGGATGGGCATGGTGTGGAACAACATCAAAAAGGGGGGTGGTGGGGGAATGAGGGTGGTGGAGGGGCTGTTTGAGGCGGGTGTATCGAAATAGAGGAGCTTGGTCAAAATATCTATCATTATTGAATTTCAGGATGTTGTGAGCCCGAAATATGTCGGTGATGAGGTGGGGGAAAGTAATGGCGTTGGTGAGTTTGGCGGTGGTGATGAAGTCGCGAAGAGCAGAGGCAATGGCATGAGCTATGTCGACTGGGCGACTAGTCATTAGAAGGTAAAGGTACAGGCCTTGCTATTTCGTAACGAAAGCTAAGTGGGTTATGGGGATGATGTTACTGACAAGATGGAGCCAAGGATGAGCTTCAACTCGAACATCAGAACATTTAAGATAATGTTGATAGATTCTGAGCTGATGCCAAATAGCAACCTTTGGACAGAGGGTACGAATAACATCATCTCAAGGATAATAGTGGATCAACTGATCATAGTGACAACGGAAAACAGGAGGGAGGTTGTAATGTTCTTGGATGCTTGCTGAGGTGAAGGCAGCGGGGGCTTTCACACCACGGAATGAAGTTTCATGATGTTATGGAAGCGGTCATAAGTATAAAAATGTCAAACGAATTTATCGTTGCACTAGGCCCTTGGTTGAACTAATCCCATAAGTTGAGAGGCGATTATTCATTGAACAAAGGGATGGTTAGAAGGAGTTAACGGAAATGGGTGCTCTTTAATGAACGACCTAGCGTCTATCTGGGTGGCTAGGTCGGTAAAATCAGAATCAACACTATTGGGAGTACTGGAGTCACTGGATGAACCAGATGAACTACATGGGATGGTGGGAGAATTGCGGGTAGGGTTTTTAGTTCGATGCATGTTCCTATATAAAACAAACACAGAAAAACAAATGAATGGAATAGACAAAATTTACTAAAAGCCAAAACCTACTAAGTTCACCACGGCGAAATTGATGTGTCACTGTGGCGAAAGCTTCAGCCTACCACGGTAGTTTCTTTGCCGCGACAAACATGGCCTAACTACAATGAAAACAAAGAGGTAGGAAGCGGAACAAAGGTGAGATCCTTACGAAGGAGACAGAGAGATGCGTAAATAGACAAACGTGAAATGACCTGAGGGGAACGAAGTGAGAGGGATTTGGTGAGGAAGAGTTTGGGTTGCCACGGTGAAATTGAGGGTAGTGTACGGAAATGAGGAAGGTGACGGTAGGTTGATAAAGAAGAGGAAAGGGAAATTACTAAGGACATAGGGAAGCTAAAAGATCAGAAGAAAAGAGTGGTAGAAGGGGAATTTAACTCGGTGTCTTCGTGCAAATAGATATTTCGTCGTGGCGAAGGTTGCTAAAAATGTTCATCGCGGAGAAAAAAATTAATTCACGCTATGACGAATTGGCCCGAGAGATTTTAGGCATTGTGATCGCGACGAACCACGCTGCGACGAAGTTTTCCCGAGAGAAAAATAAACAAGACAAAGTTTGAAAAAAAATCTACTGATAAGACTAGGTGGATACTAAGCTCATATGCAAAGTCCTTAAGCATTACAAAACAAAATGCAATTCATCTATTTACACCAATTTCCTCAATCATAGAAAATGTGTCAAGCTAAAACATAGCAAACATAAAAGAGAGATGAATTATTGAATTGAAAGTGCTTAAACTAAAAATTAAACCTAGGTCCTCCTAAAGTTGTTTCTCCCCCACACTTATTCAACATGCTCATGCATCCACAATTTCATATTCAATCACATAGTAGAAGTAAGTGGTAAGTGAAGGATAAGAAACAACCTGATGACTACGGTGGTGGACATTTGGCTGATAGTTATGCAGTGGTGAGGCAACGTGACCACGTGTCATTTCGGTGTTAACGTCTACACACCTCTATTCACCTGAAACATTAGTGAAAAATCCTTTTTCCAAGGAGTCATTAGTGAATGGGTTCATTGTGAGTTCAAACTAAGAGCATGCATCATCAATAACAATATCAAGCATGTTAACTCTTAGGAGCGAATAATCCTCATGGGGGTGTTTCATATCCTCATACATATTAAAACTAACCTGTTGATCTCCTACCCCTATGGTGATTATACCTTCTTTCATGATAAACATAGTACTAGTAGTCCTTAAGAATACTTGACCGAGAATCAAAGAAGTGTTCTGCACAACTTCAGAAGACATATCAAGCACATAAAAATAAGATAGAAAAACCAAACCCTTGATTTAGAACAAAATATCCTCTATAATGCTCACAGGATGCCTAATCGTTCTATTAGCCAATTGGAGAACTACAGATGTAGACTTAAGGTTCTTGACTCCCAATGATTGATAAACAGACTTAGGCATACCATTAATGGCTGCCCCTAGATCTAACAAGGCTCTCCCTATGGTAAATTTACCTACAATGCAAGTGATAGTGAAAGATCCAGGATCTTGGCATTTCACAGGGATCTGAGGCTTGAATAAGGCAGACACTTTTGAGCTTACTTGGACTCTTTCATTTGGCATAAAATTCCTCTTATGGGTACACTATTCTTTAAGGTATTTGACATAACTTGGAACTCGTTTCACAAGATCAAGCAAAGGAATATTGACTTCCACTTTACCAAACAAATCAATGATATCTTTTTCATGCTTAATGTTAGTCACTCGTTGGCTCATCAAATATGAATTTGGAAAAGGAAGGTCTTGAAGATTTACCTCCTTACTATTGGTTTCATTGGCTCTATGCTTGTTTGATTCCCCATGCTCCCTTCTTGGTGCTTGTTCCTTGAAGCACTCTGAATTACCTCCCTTGCTCCTTGATTCGGACTTCTTTTTAGTCAAAAGTGATCTTTCCTAGGAGCTTTCGGATTTGTTGATTTTGTCCTTTATCAAAGGCAATTCTTCACTCTCAATCTCCTCTTCGCCTTCTTCCTCATTTTGATTTTTGAACCTAACTTGTTTCCCACTTTGGAGAGCTATTACATTTAAACTTTTGGGGTTCATCACGGTGTTTGAAGGGATAGCTCCACTACTTCTCGCTTGACTCTCACTCATGTTGTTGGAAAATTGGGTGACAAAGAAATTGATATTCTCAGCTTTTGTCTCCCATTGCTTCATTCTCTTTTCGAGAGCATTAAACCGAGCAACATTCTTTGAAGAGTTTTGCTGAATTAAAGAAGCTATAGCATTGAACTGATTATTGTTAGAATTCCTTTCTTCCTTCATCAAAGTCATCATATTGTGCAGTAGTTGGTTGGTGTCCTCCTTAGGTGAGACGGTCAGGGCTTGTTGTTGGTTGGGGAACTAGTTAGTGGAAGTACCAGCCCTCTCCCCTTGTTGAAATTTGTTTGGAGACCTTCCCTCTTCATTCCTCCAACTGAATCTAGGGTTTGCCTTCCATCCCTAATTATAAGTGTTAGAGTAAAGGTCCCATTTCTGATTTGTCCGTCCCAGATACACTGCAGACACCTCTTCATACCGACCGGGGCAAACACTGGATATGTGCATTACCAACCCATAAGTATCACAACTGGGTGCAGTAAGATCCATAGAAGATGTCGGGCAATGCACATTCATATTCTTCAGTTCTGCAGTGATGAAGGATAATTATGAGGTCACTCTACTCTCCAAAGAATCAACTTTTGACTCCAAACTCTCCATTCTTTTGGATTGGACTGTTGTGGCGCGCAACTCTTGCACTCCTCTGGTCTCTATAACACTATACTATTGATGATTCAAAGCCATCTTCTTGATCAAATCCCATGCCTCTGTAGCTATAAGATCAATCAATGAACCACCCGATGCCGCATCCAACATACCTTTATCTTGGCTTTTCACGCCATCATAGAAATACTGAACTAACTGCTCATCAGGTATCTGGTTATGGGGGCATCTAGACAATAGATCTTGAAAGCAGTTCCAATAATCATAAAGGGATTCATCATAATCTTGTCGTGTTGAATAAATCTCCTTCCTCATCGATGAAGTTCTGGAAGCTAAAAATTCGCCACGTGCCTTGGGAGGCTCATGTACCACTCCCGTGCTTCTCCTTCTAGTGACAAGTGAAAAACCTTCCATAGTACCTGATCAAGTGAAGCTCCCACCGGTTTCATACTCTGACAGATCATGGACAAAGATTGCAAATGCATGTAGGGATCTTCTTCTATCAAGCCATGAAATTTAGGAAGAGAGTTAATGAGTAATCCTTTAACATCAAAATTAACATCAAAATTAGGACAAGCAGCAGTAAATGGGTCATAATTCACGTTAGAAGTTGTTTCTTCCTAATGGTCCTCCTTCTTTGATTCCCATTATTTTCACCAACTCTCTCATGCTCCCCATTTCCTCCATTATTGCCATTTCTAGGTTGGTTAGCATGAAAGTTAGGATTTTGCATAAAAGCTAGGTTCTCAGCCATGATCACTCTTTCTATCGACTCACTCTCACTACTTGGCTGACTAGACTCTTCTTCAATAACTACCTTACTTCTCTCTTTTTCTTTCCTCTTTTTTCTAATCTTCCTCAAACGTCTCTAAATTTCAAGTTGGAAAGGAAGAAGTTTAGCTCTCTAGGGCATGCGCGGGAACAATTCAAATGAAAAGAAGATGTAAAAAAGTTTACTCACAAGCACACAAAGTCAAATAAAAAGGTGGATGTGATGGATGCAAGTGTATAGGTGTGTAGAAACTATGTGTAAGAGAAAAGTGTGCAAGTAAAATGTATGTATGAAAAAGTAGCAAAGAAATGTTCAAAACTATGGGGGTGTAAAAATGCTAAGTATGTAATGTGCAAAAAGTTCCGTATCCTATTTTGTTTGAGTTTTCAAAATTTTATGCTAAGGAGATAAAATGAAATCCTATACTATTGATAAATATACGATTGTGGAAAGAAACCATACAATTCCCACGATCTTGAGATAGGTGAACCGAAAATTTCACCTTCATCTCTTTAACTTTTCTTCTAAATTTTGACACCAATATGATAGTTCATCAATTTATCCTCAATTTATACCTTAAAAACACTTCAATTCCTCATCAATTCATCCCTAAAATAATCTAAAACTTAGGGTTTCAAAACATCAAGAACAAAACCAATTCTGTCATTAAGTTTCAAGCACATCTCAACACCAACCTTATATTTAGTTTATCTCAATTCACCCCTAATAAATCTCCATGCATGTTATGCTCATATATAACATAATAAGGCAATCAATTACTTACTTGCTCAACCCAAAGTCTCTTCAATTATTAAGCTAAGCAAGCCTCTCCAACATTCAAACATACTCCAAAAACAAGATGGAATGAGAAGGGTTTCTAAATACAAGATGAAGGCTATGAAATTTGACAAAACTCAAGATTTTTGGGAGGATGTGTGGGGATGTCGTTGGTGAGGAGATGAAGGAGAGGAAATAAGGCCAAAAACATAAAGAAAGATGTTCTCTCAAGTGTGAAATTCGTGGGATACAAATGCATGGTGGAGAGGTGGGACACATGTCTTGCCACTTGTCAAATGGAGAGCCAAGTCATATGTCTTCCTCTTACATTACCTATTTGTCAATCCATAACTAGTCCATTTGTCACTTAATCAATAGGCCATATGTTATACCACCATTTGTCACTTATTTATTCAAGCCATTTGCCGCTTTATTAATAATGCCACATGTCCCCATTTCATAGGCTCATTCAACCTATATTCCCATGTATCATTTTGTCTTGTCCCTTAATATTTTTTGTAGACTAGATGCACATATCACCTTATCCATCACTCAATTGTGACAATAAATTCCAATTCACTAATTATAATCCCTCCAAACAAAATTTAAGAGATAACTAACACACAATTACATCATAATCATTTAAGATCTTTCATACCGCGGGATATGTCAAATGAGTGCATATACTATTTTTACAATGCCTCTAAATCATGGTTCATGTATGTATGCAAATATAATGCATGCAAATGTAATGCACTTCATATATTCTCATAGAATATCTATGTGTAGAAACAGGCTATTATATGATGTCATTCATGGGTCATGTTATAATGTCAAGTGGTTAAGGTAATGCAAGGGACCTGTTATAATGTATGATCATTTTTTCTTGGAAAGAGAAGGGTGTTCATAATAACTACCTATAAACCATGTTTATAAATGAAATATAAGACTAAAAAATTTGCAAAATCTGTGTTGACTTTATTGAGCCCCACCAAAGATATGACATTCATTTTTAACCGTCTATTGTTATTTCCTACTTTGGAAATCAAAGTGATATCCAAGTTATTCTTTCTTGAAATTTTTTTTATATAATTTCTTATTCCATTCACACAAGTGAAGAAAAAACTTATTGAGTCCATCTAAAGCTCTCTTAACTTTTACTTTAGTTTTATGTCTATCCTATGTAAAATGTATAAGACTTATCCCAAGTCATCCTTTATGCTTTTTCTTGAAAATTTTCCACCTATTTCTGATACAAAACTCATAATTTAGTAGTATATAGCATGGAGCAAAAGGAAAATAGAGAAATGTTGAGGTAATGGAAAAGGGAACTTTGACTATGTAAATTCTTGGTTAAAACTATGATTATGATAAAGAATATAGATTACCAAAATTCAATTCCTCATTTTTCAATATTTTTGTCTATCTTTGGTATGTCCATTAAAGATTAAGATTATTATATATGAATAGATTTGTATAAAAGTGAGTCAAATGGAAATAGTTTGTGCCCTAGTAAGTTAACTTTTTTATCTGTCGATGTTGCCCCTTTCTCAAATAGAGAAATATTTTGATAACAAAGAGAAACTTTGGAGTTGTAACTTTTTGGTCAAAAATATGATATAGCAAAGCGAATATATACCCACCAAAGTTCTTTCTTTTATTACTCATTTTTTAATGTCCAGGAATTCTCCTTTAAAGAATGATATATATGATTATATTTGTACCATTATTATTGTGGAAATATTCTTGATTTTATAAGAAATAACTGCTTAAAAATGCTTATTTGTTAACATTTTTTCTCTATGATGAGGTGGTGATTGTCAGTTCTACTTGTGAAAGTGAGTGCCACAATCTTTTAGATGATTCTATATTTTCATTCTTGACGGTCAAGGTATGTCATTATAAAAAGAAACCATCACATAATTTATTATTAGAGGTTTAGTCATGATTGATATCCATTCACAAAATTGGCTAATTGACGTTAATTTCAACAATGATAATACTGAAGTCTTAGGAAGTTTCCTTGTGTATGAAATATATATCAATGTTATAATATATTGCTATTTATTGAAATAAAAAATAGATTTTACTTTGGTCTTATTGGATAAAATCTTATTGTCTTCATTTCAAGATAATTTCAATTTTAAATTATAATCTAATATGAATTATGATGCAATGATTAATGATAAATTAAAATTGTACATAACCACAAAATTATAAATAACATTAAATTTATAATATTAATTTATGATGGGTGTAGCTGTAATGCTCCAAGCTCCTATATAGTTTTCATTTCCCAGCCATAGTGAACATGATATAGAAAGTCAATCTATAATGATAAGTATAAGCATATGTTGTCATGTCACTTAATTTATAAATCTTGCTATTCCACCTTCTATCAACAAAAGAAAACATTAGCAGCTAGAGAATTATAATTAACTACATATAAGGGAAAAAAATGATAATTAGATATACAAAGCACAAAGGAAAAGGGAATGATGGCATCTGGAGATTTTTGTAACATACCCTTTGAATAAGGCAAGCCAGAAATCTGTAAGTATCAGTGATTTATTTCTATAAACCTTGAATTTCGAATCGTTGCTTGGTTTTAATGTTTATTATTCCATATAATTTCATATATCAAAACATGAAAAATTTGTTTGTTTCATCTTTTCAATTGATTTATGATAACAACCCTTGAAAATGAGCAAAGAAAAAGTAAGAAATCTACATCTATTAGAGGTAACGCCAACTTGAGTAGCTATAGGGGAATGAAGTGAAAGGTTTTGTTATTATAATATTTGACAGGACAACCTAAAGGACATGGATTACTACATAACTATGTAAAAAATCATGTTGTATAATTAAATAGGTCTAGTAAGATACTATTAATTATAATACTATATAGAAAATTGTGTTTGTTAGATGTGGTTTAAGACAAGCTTAACTACTTAATAGTTTATTGATAGGTGTTTTAATTTTTAAAAGAGATAAGGATAATTTAAAAATAAGAAACACTAAGTTCTAACAAAATTTTCATCTTCCAATCATAACATAACAACAAATATAATATAAAGCATTATGTTCTAACTGATTTTTTGTTTTCCAAATATAGTTAATATGATAGAGAGACTCAGTCTATAATGGTAAGTTTAAGCCTAATTGGTTATATCACTTTATTTTAAATTCTCATATGAACATGCTCATGTATTACCCATTGGTCCTTCTCTCTAACGTAATTCTAGTCTTTCCAAGTCTAATTAGCTATATTGGAGGGAAAACAAAGATAATAAGAAGTACTAAATACAATGAAAAATGAAATATTGGTAGTTGGAGAACTTATAAAAAATATATTCATTAATTAATCAATAATAAAAAAACTAATTTCATAGATGCTAATCATGCACATTGTTTTGCTTACCTTAAACTTTGATTTTTTTTTGTTTTTGTGGTTTATTGACACGCAAAAACCACTATATATGAACTCAAACAAAATTTGTTTGTTTTCATCTCTTTAATTGATTTCTGGAAATTGCCCAAGGAAATGTTCCAATTTGACTTGCCAACATTGTTAGAATAACAATAAAACCTATTAAGGATATTTACAAAACTAGATGGTATTTGTATGCATCCTACATAATACTTGACAACTCATTTAATGTAGGCTTAGCAAATTTTGCCTAACTTGGCTTGGCTTACCTTAGCTTAAAGTTAACATACTTACCTCGGTCCATCTCAAGGTCAATTTCTCAAGCTAATTTAACTACATCTCAATCTATAGTCATGTTTTCTTAAAAAAAAAATTAGACTTTGAGTTGATCTTAAGCTTGAGCATAGTGATTGTACCTTCTTTCATGCTAATCATAGTACTAGTAGTCCTTAAGGATAGTCGATCGAGAATCAAGGATGTGTCCTGCGCAACTTCAGAAGACATATCAAGCACATAAAAGTCAACTAGAAAAACCAAACCCTTGACTTAGACCAAAATATCCTCTATAATGCCCACACGATGCCTAATCGACCTATTAGCCAATTGGAGAACTATTGATGTAGACTTTAGGTTCTTGACTCCCAGTGATTGGTAAACAGAATTAGGCATAACATTAATGGTTGCCCCTAGATCTAACAAGGCTCCCGCTATGGTAACTTACCTATAATGCAAGTGATAGTGAAAGATCTAGGGTCTTGGCATTTTACAAGGATCTGAGGCTTGAATAAGGACGACACATTTGAGCTTACTTGGACTCTTTCATTTGGCCTAAACTTCCTCTTATGGGTACACTAGTCTCTAAGGTATTTGGCATAAGTATGAATTCGTTTCACAAGATCAAGCAAAGGAATATTGACTTCCACTTTACCAAACAAATCAATGATATCTTTTTCATGCTTAATGTCAGTCGTTCGTTTGCTCATCAAATATGAATTTGGAAAAGGAAGGTCTTGAAGATTTACCTCTTTACTATTGGTTTCATTGGCTCTATGCTTGTTCGATTCCACATGCTCCCTTGTTGTTGCTTATTCCTTGAAGCTCTCTGAATTACCTCCTTTGCTCCTTTATTCGGACTTCTTTTCAGTTAAAAGTGATTTTCCTAGGAGCTTTCGGATTTCTTGATTTTGTCCTTTGTCAAAGGCAATTCTTCACTCTTAATCTCCTCTTCGCCTTCTTCCTCATCTTGATTTTTTAACCTAACTTGTTTCTCACTTTGGAGAGCTATTGCATTTAAACTTTTGGGGTTCATCATGGTGTTTAAAGGGATAACTCCATTACTTCTCACTTGACTCTCACTCATGTTTTTGGACAACTGGGTAACAAAGAAATTGATATTCTCAGCTTTTGTCTCCCACTGCTCCATTCTCTTTTCGAGAGCATTAAACTGAGCAACATTCTTTGAAGAGTCTTGCTGAATTAAAGAAGCTATAACATTGAACTGATTATTGTTAGAATCCCTTTCTTCCTTCATCAAAGCCATCATATTGTGCAACAGTTGGTTGGTGTCCTCCTTGGATGAGACGGTCAGGGCTTACTATTTGTAATATACCTTTATCAGCGGGAAGGTTAGAATAGTAAATAGGAGTGATCATTGAGAGATTAGAAATGCAATTGTATGCTCATGCATATTGTGACATACACATCCATGTGAAGAGTGACATTTTTGCACATGAAAATAATTGTACATGCATTCATTGACATTCCGGGTATAATTGTGAATAAATGTGATTGTGATTGAGAATTGTGGTTTGTTTATATTGAAAATGGATTTGGAAAGTGAAATTGTTGTTTTAGAATTTTTGGAGACTTTTAGGAAATTTTTCTGAAATTTTTGGGGGTAATGTTTGGACTAGGAAAAATGCCAAGTGGCAGACTAATTGATAAATGGTAGTAGAATTTATTGTCAAATAGCATTGGAATTTTGGATACATGACTTTATGAATTATTGACAAGTGTCATTCATTGAAAATTGGGTTTGAATGGGATAGTGTAATAAGAGTAGTATAGTTGAATGCTTAGTATTTGGACATGTGGCAAGTGACAAGTGTCACTTGCCAAGCCATGTCTTAGAAATCATTAATTGTTGAATTTGAAGCCTATTTTTGGCTCTCTCAAAATACTTACCTTTCAAATAACCTTTGGAGCCTTATTTTTGGGTTCTTTTCTCTCATTTTCATGGCTTCAGCTTCCTCTCTTCACCTCCTTCATGATTTGTTGAGTTATCTTCTTTGAACCTTGCTCCATCTTTCACTTTCTACTTCCATCTTGTTGTTTCTTCAAATTGTCATAAGAAAAACCTAGCTTTACCTCTTTTAAGATGAAGAATATGGGATGCTTGGGAACTAGGTTTAGTGAGAGTTTGAAGAGTTTGGAGTTAAATCAAGTAAGTTTTTGCTTTCAATGTCATAGGCATGGTTAATTAAAGCTAAAATGATGATTAACTTGAGTTATGATGTTTTGATATTGCAAGGATTATGTTTGTGTCATGGATGATGATAAATTATGTTCATATTTTGTTTTTGTATATGTTGGATGAGTGATAATGCATGTAAGGGTATAGAGAGGTTTGGAGATTTAATGGATTTCAAAGGGGTGATTGGATGAGTGTAGAAATTGCTTATGAATGGATACTTATTTATGCTCTGTTTTGGTTGATGATAAATTATAGATCATGATTTGTTTATGAGTAATTGATTGAGTTGATTAGGTAGAGAATGATGAGGAAATGTAGTGGAGGAGATGATCTAGGTATAAGAAGGTAAAATTTGAGTGAAATGTAAAGTTTTGAAAGTGTAAAAATCTGGAACTTTTCTGTGAGTATGCTTCAATTTATTGGCCATAACTCTTTCTATAGTTGAGCAATTGAGATGATTTTTGGTTTGGCTTAAATTAGAAGCGTTTGACAACATTTCTTATGAAGACAATGACTTTTAATTTTGTCTTTAAAAGTCTCAAATCTTGACATGAATTGATGAAGTTGAGTGCAGCAAAAGTTAGAGATGAAGATGTGAATGAGTTGGGATTTGGTTGTTAATGAAGTATAAATTTTGTTTAAATGATTTTGGAGTGAAAATTGCTTAAGAATAGGTGATTTGGGGATGCTTAAGAGTGTATGGAAGGCTAGAATGGGTTTAGTACCCTTTGGAGGAGTTTTAGAGGTGAAAATTTTAGTTAATCCATAAGTCACACGGGCCGTGTGTTTTTGGGCGCAGGGACACCTTCCCACCGGTAGGTCACACGGGCAGACCTTGTAAATTCACACGGTCCGTGTGTTTTGACCCCCTTAACGACAGAATTGCAATTTTTGGTCTTCACAAAATCTGTAGCCCTAGATGTCTTCTTTCTAACCGTCTAAAAACGAAGTCAATCCGACATCTATAGTGAGAGTTATGGTGTTTGCGCCAAAGTATGTTTCATGGGAGTAAAGTTTTGAACATAGTTACTTCTTTAGACCATAACTCCTTCTCTAGACCTCCAAATGACTTAGTTCTTGAAGCAATAGATTCCTAACACATTTTTCTTCATCTCTATGAAAATTTGTATTAATTGGTGTTGAATTTAAAGAGATTGATCAAAATAAAGTATGGGAGTCTGTTGGAATAGTGTCAATGGGATTAGTTTTATTGAGCATATTTCAATGTTTTGATTATATTTGGACCTATAGGATTCCAAATGAGATGAATTTTCCTTTGAAGTAAACTAGAGAAATAGGACTACAAATCATATGAGAAGTGGTATTTTGATTCAGTCTCTAAGATGTTCAATTTCTAGATGGAATTTGGGTATAGTACATTGGTTTTGCCTAGGAATAGTCCAAAAGTGTTTAAGGCATATCTTCCCAATTACTGAACCAAATTGAGTGATTTTGGTGTCAATGGAATCATAAGACATAGAGGAACATTTTTCTAGAAGGGAGTATGATCAAATTGTTTCATCTTCGCTTTCCAATTTAATGTAAATAATAGACCTGAAAGTGTGACTTGGAAAAAGATGCGTTTTGTGTTGAGAATGATTTTGCGATGAAATTGATGGATTGATACTCGGGATTGTCATGAACATGCATTGTACATATTTTTTTGCATTCATGTGCATTATGAAACACTTTGATTGTACAAATTGTGATTTATATGTATGTTATTTGTTATAGAGGAGCAACTGGAACGTCAACCCATAGACGTTGCCGGAACTTCCAGGCACTAGCTTTGGGAGCAGTTGGTAAGTAACCTAGACGGTTTCTCTCAATTATTGTTTACTTATGATTATGTTTAGTATAATGTGTTGGATCCCGTTTCCGAAATCCAATTACTTATACAGATTCCCTCATACGTACACATGATTCCTTATAAACTCTTCTTGCTCTGATACGATCTATGTTGGAACCCATTACCGGATATCCAACCTTTTAATCCGTAAATCCAAACTGGAACCCGAATCCGCGATGGAAACCTTGACTAATCCGAAAATCCCGATATATTTTTT
>JAOQMR010063797.1:0-22964 GCA_027563865.1 Erythroxylum pelleterianum | reverse complement strand
GTCAAGAACGTAGAGGAGGTAGGATGGGCAGTTGGTCAGATCTAGTATGGATCGTACATGGACGATAGTTGGAGTCGGCGGCTCTCCTAGGGTTCCCTCATCTGGGATCCCTAGGGAAGAGGATCAAGTTGGCCCTTGCGAACAGCTTGATGCACTATCTCCCTTCAACCCTTTAGCGAAATGCGGCAAAAGGAAGGAAAATCCATGGACCGACCCCATCGTCTCCACCCCGTAGGAACTACGAGATCACCCCAAGGACGCCCTCGGCATCCAGGGGTCGCGGACCGACCATAGAACCCTGTTCAATAAGTGGAACGCATTAGCTGTCCGCTCTCAGGTTGGGCAGTAAGGGTCGGAGAAGGGCAATCACTCATTCTTATTCTTAAACCAGCATTCTTAAGACCAAAGAGTGGGGCGGAAAGGGGGGGAAAGCTCTCCGTTCCTGGTTTTCCTGTAGCTGGATCCTCCGGAACCACAGGAATCCTTAGTTAGAATGTGATTCCAACTCAGCACCTTTTGAGAAGAGTTGCTCTTTGGAGAGCACAGTACAATGAAAGTTGTAAGCTGTGTTCGGGGGGGGGAGTGATTGTCTATCGTTGGCCTCTATGGAAGGAGGGGGGCCGAGAGGCGGTGGTTTACCCCAAAGACTTACCAGGTGGTGGACCGAAGCAGAGATTTGGCCCTCGGTGTCTACTGCCGGGAATCCTATTTCTTCGCTACTAATACCGGGGTCCCTTCCTGTCCTGGTCACTACTAGTTAGCTCCACGAAAGTTGTATAAGATTTTGCAAATAGTCTTTATACGATTGATTCTTCCAAAGTCAATATCTACTGTGATGATATTTCAGATAAAGCAAGAGTAATAGGAGCTACAATCACTATCTACACTCTCCCCATCATATGGTCCTTGTTGGAGAATAATCATCCGTACTTTGACATGGAGAAAACCTATCATCATATTCATAAGGTTCTTCAAAGTTCCACTTCAAAGGGTATCTACCAGTTCAATACTAAAAGTAAATAAGTTCCCGTGCTTAGGGCGGGGCAGAGAGCAAAGGACGATGATAAGGAATCGAAAATGAAGACAACTTCAGGCGAGTAAGCAGTCAAAAATGGATTGTTAAAGGAAAAGGAAATAGCACCGAAAGCTTGGCAAGCTGGAAGACTTTTTTTGATAGCCGACTGGAAAGATAGGACCGAATGAACGGATAGGATTCGCCTCAGCGGGAGAAGGCTTACAAACAAGCCCGGATAGGATAAGGCGATGACAGATTGGATTACTGATTGGTCTGCTGGAAAGGATGATAGCATTTACTCGCTGGAAGGCAATGCGCCAAAAATCACATAGGGCAAGGGTCCCATCTACGATTCCCGAGAGCCGGTACCGAACTATCCGAACCCAAAAACCCTCGCTACAAGCCTTCGACCACTTACACCAATCGTAGGAATTAGAAATCATGCTTCACAAAGGCATACGGAAGAGAGAAACATAGGAAAAAATTCGGGTCTATTCAAGAAAGCGCTACGGGAATAGTGTTAAAATAAAAGCCAATCGGTAAAGAATCTCAAGCAAAAGGCTCACAATAAGAGGCTATCGGAATGGTCCCACTGCCAGAATACACACTCACTCAAGTTCAAGTGAGATAGAAATTTATTTTCTTTACCAAACGGTACCAAGCGTAAGTCTCAGTTCAGTCGGTGGCTTAAGCTAAGCCGAAGAATAGGTCGAGTTCGGAATAGGGATAAGTCCACGAATAGCGCTTCCCATAGTTCTGGCTTGCCCTATTCGACTACTTTCTTCGTCTTCTGCTCTTTCGCACTGAAGAAAGAGTACAACAATAAAGATAAGATCAACATCTCTACTTGTATGTACGAGACAGGAGACGAGACTGGGCCGACTGCTTAGACGAGAACAAAAAGGGGAGATGAAAACCCGTTCCCGATTGCCTTTGATTCTCATTGGAATGGGACCCCCTCGGCTTCGCCTTTGAAATCGGAGACTGTTCCAATTTCCTACTGAGACTGAGATAGGCAAGCAACGACTTAAGCCAACTAGACTTATTGCTTCGTCTTATGCTTTTGGTACCTCTGGACTTGGGACTTCTGCTTCTTCTGCTTTTGGTATCTGTCTTTCCATCCAGCTTTGTTGTTTGCTGGAAAAATCCACCTTCAGTTTGGGATCTTAGGTTTGGGACCTTTGTTTGGGGGCCTTCTCCTTATTCTAGCAAATAAGCAAGTAAACTACCGAAAAACTAGACTTGAATGTACTACTCCATATCGAACCTGTAACCTATAACATCCTATGTATGGAACGCAACTACAACTTGAACTCAACCCCTAGCACTGAACCTCCAAAAAGGGAACTGGATGAATGGGAACTGGCTAGCAGATTATAGGTCCTAAGGATAGAGGCTAGCCAAGGTAGGACGGACTCCTTTCATCATATGGTTTTTTTGAATACTTTCATTTCATTCTCTGCTAGGAAAAACGATGAGAGAGTGCTCCGGGAGCAAATAATCATTCTTTTTTCCCACTTGCTTTACCCGGCTAGCTTTCCTAAAAGTCAAAGATCTAGTTTCAAAATGGGCATTCGATAGAGCAAGATAAGGATTTGTAAAGACTTTCAAACAAGGGCCCTAAACCTAATTTTCAATAAAGATTCTTGCGCTTACCCTTGCCCTTTCTTACCCTGCGGTGACACAGAACATAGAAGAGGAAGAGGCATAGTTCACTAAAAAGGAGGAATCACTGATTATCTTAACCCGCAATCTCTTACCTATCAACTTATCCTAGCCTAGATTGGCTTCCTTACTTCACTTCTTTCACCTCGCTAATAATACGAAATCAAGCTAGCCCGAACGCACTATAATACCATTAGAAAAGCTGGCTAAAGGCACAAGTCAAAACCCTCCCTATGATTGGCAGGCTTACAGAACTTTAGCTTTCTTTTTTTTATAATTCATCTTGAAAAGAAAAAGAGAATTGAATCAAACCCTTACTGGAGGTTCGAACATCAATAATAAAGAAGCGAGAAAGTGGAACTCTTAGAAGGTATATAACTAGGGCTTCACTTGATAGGATAGAAAGTAGGGCTGGAGAGCTTTCCGACTTGAATGGCTTCAGTAATTCAGTCTGGGCTATGAAAAGCAGCAAATGAGAGCTAGGACTAATGCCACGGTGTATGGCTTTGGAAAAAACTTCGCTAGATTGAACTCTAGGATGAGCATCTGGTAGGTCATCAATGGTCTCAATACAATAGGGTTGGAAGAACACGATAGACCAAAAACCCGAAAACCAAGGAAGTCCATTCAGAAACATAAAGATCGATCCGTCTCTGACAGGTCATTTTTCACTTTCTCAATATGGCCAATCTATAAACGTAGAATCGTTAGTTTCAACCGGGTACCCAAACGCGTGTTTGTTTTTCTAGTCAGAATATGACCCGCCTGACCCCTCACTTTTTAGATTATATATAGACCAATCCAATCTCGACTTATTCAGCTAAGCCGAACATTAGACGCAAATATAACAATGAACACTTACAACATCTCTTCATTGTTCCAGTCGCCACAATTCAACTACTTTTCTTGGAAGTAGTTTCATTTATATCCCCCGACTAATGGATCTAAGCCTAAATGAAAGCCAAATTCAAAACATGTTCATTTTTGTTATTTTTGGCTAGTTGCTAGAAGAATGGCATTATCAATTGTCTGCGGTCCAAGCTGGTAGATGGTTCTTACTCCGGTCAGTTGGCTTTATACTAAACCATCGGATAGCCTTATATATAGAAAGAAAATTTCCATGTTTTTGTTTTTTGAGCGGAGTTTCTCGGAACAAGGTTTGGAGGGAGAAAGAAAGAAGGGGAGATGGCTATGCTTTCTTGAGAAAGGAGGCAGTCTTTTTTTTGTATTTCAAGTAGGTAGGTTTTGCACTCATAGGTTGTTCTCGAACGGGATGGGGGACTTTCGGAATAGAATGCCCTGTTACTGTTTTCGAATCCGCTCTTTGACACAGATCTTAGACGATGGCCTCCATCTTTTGCTCTTAGCCATAAGAGGCTGTTAGGACGAAGGAGCTGTTGCTGCAAGAAGGGCTTGTTCTCGTGAAGAAGAATATGATGTTAGATAGGGCATTACCAGTCAATGCCTTAATGTCCGAGGAATCAAAATAAGCTGTGGTTTGACTGCTTTACTGCTTGACTGTCTTGCTAACCATTTCGCCTTGAGGGTTACATGCTAGTCTTAGGTTGTATAAGAGATGTCGCCTTAAGGCTTCTTTTTTTTTTTTCAAAAAATGGAAATAAGGTAACTATATCCCGAAGGCCGATGAAACTGGATCCTAAAAAGGGTTGGGGGCTTAGACCACTGATTTTTTTAGCTTAAAGATAGGCCTTCTCGAGCCTTTTTAGACGAAGGAAAGGGAAAGGAAGGATCAATAGGAGAAGATATCCACGTCAAAGCTCCTTGCTTTGACTCTTGCTGTTAAAACGAAGGCAAAAGTGCTTTTGTTTTGGCGGTAGCAAGTCTTCTGTGGAGACTAGGAGTAGCACTAGTCTCAGGATCTGCGTCGATAGAAGACAGAAAAGGAGCCGCACATTCATATGACTCTAGAAGAGCTCTTGAGAGCGCCTAGCATCCGCTACAGGAAGAGAAAGATCAAAGCGATAGGCCCCTGCTTTTCTTTCTATTAGTTCAAGCTCAATCCCAACTCTCTTATCTGGTGCAGAACCTACCCTAGAGCTATTGCCAGATTTCATCTCAAATCGAGCTGCAGTTCTTCTTTCAAACCTAGCTAGGGGATTGGATTCCGCTCTATCAATTCCGTAACTCTTATCTTATCTACGATAGGAGCAAACGGAACTTCTTCAACAATAGAAAAGATCATATCGGCAAGAGCAAGTAAAGTCTGACATGCCTCAGAAGCAAGTCTCGGCTTAGCTGCATTATCTTCCTACCGATGTCATACTAGACTCTATTATGACCTGAGGGTGACTGAACTACCTTAAGCCCCGAAGTAACTTCTCCTCTCTTCCCTCTCGACAGGGAACTTTCGCTAGTAAATGACCCAGACATGGGGTTTGGGTGGGACCTGGTGGATCAACGGCCTACCGGGGCAAGCTTACTAATCAATCCCCGAACGATCGGTAGTCTTTGCTTTTCCTGTTACAGATCCAGTTTGAAAAGCAGTCTCTTTTGCTCCTCCCTCCAGAAAGGATGTGGGTCGAGTTGGGCCATTTGGTCAATAACCCCCTTTTTCAATTTATTATCTCCATTTTGAAGTTCTCGAAGGTCCAATAACTACAGCAGCCAGGAGAAAACCTATCAAAATACAAACCCTAATGACATGGTATGGAAGCTAAAACCAGCACACCCACAGCCCCCCTCTGGCTATATCGGAATGGATAGAAAGGGAATTACGAAGAATCGTAAGACTTCACTAGCATCTCATATTCGCTTGGCTACACCATCCGTCATTTCCTTTGGAACTACCCCATAACGTTCTGTTGCTTGGTCCTTCACAAGGTTCCAACCACCACACCAGAAGCCGGCATCTCTTAAGGAAAAAACAGCGGAAACGCGGTCGAATAGATGAATGGTTGGCCCGGCCAAAGCAACTAGATCGGTTGGCGCTGGATCTAGGGCATCGTACTCTGGGGATACGCACTCGGCTCGCTCAAGGCATTCCCGTCGCTATGTTTCGAGCGCTTGCTCAGCTGCGGAGTCAATTCAACGATTCCCCGACTTGATTTTCACACACAATAAGCTTCTTCAAGCGAGGTCTCTCACATCTCCTGATGCTTGGGTATGCCCTACCGTTGTCTCCCGCGCTTTCATTCTACGCTAAATCTCGATACCTTTCCCTCGTCTTCAGAGATGGGACGGACTCCACCCATAAACCTTAGTCGTTCAAACGTACCCACATTCCTACCATAACCAAATCCTTCTTTGCCCTTCCTTTCATGGAAATTCAATTGGCTTTTTTTAAAAATGACTGTTTCCTCTTTTCTTCTACCTGGAACCCACCCCCCATCCTTATTTGGAGATTCATTCATTCCAAGCTGAATTCTTTTAACAAAAATGAATGAATCTCGGTGCACTGTGCTTTATTGCTTCTTCCCTCCTCTTCTTCCTTTCCGGCTTTTCGTTCCTGCTTGCGAGGCTTAGACTCAGCGTTCCGGCTTAGTTCTTTCCTTTTTCATTGGGGGAGTTGGGATTAGAAGAAAGTCTCCGTAGGTCCGCTACTCCCCTCTTCGTTCAATCTTAACTATGCCATGCCAAGGGTCATCGAAGAACCAACCTTTCTGCCTTTCCCGGGTCAAAGAAACCAAAAAATATGTAACGTAACGGCAATGACAGCTAAAATAGCAACATGAGATAGGAAAGAGCTGCCCCGGAAACGGCATAGGAAAGATGTGATCCAGTAATTTCTGTAAAAGAAGGATGATCAGGCAGGTGGCCTAGCTAACACAGCTATGGAAGCTGCTAGCTCCCTTGATTTTTTCTGATTTTTCTTTTTCGGTATGCCGCTCCGCGAGCAAGGAACACCACGCAGGAGTAGAGCGAAAACACAGCAAGGGGAATTCTTCGTTGGGGGAAATCCTTTGATTGCTTATTGAATAGACGATCCATGTCTTTCTTGTTCCACTAGCTAAAAAAAAGTATAACATGCCCGTTTCGTTTTTACAACCTTTTTTTTTTATGTCAAAGACCAGAAGCTATGCGTTCGTTGGATTTCTGTTTTTCTTAACAGCGATGGCTATTCATTTAAGTCTTCGGGTAGCACCACTAGATCTTCAACAAGGTGGAAATTCACGTATTCTGTATGTACATGTTCCTGCGGCTCGGATGAGTATTCTTGTTTATATCGCTACAGCTATAAACACTTTCTTCTTCCTATTAACAAAACATCCCCTTCTTCTTCGCTCTTCCGGAACCGGTACAGAAATGGGTGCTTTTTTTACGTTATTTACCTTAGTTACTGGGGGGTTTCGGGGAAGACCGATGTGGGGCACCTTTTGGGTGTGGGATGCTCGTTTAACTTCTGTATTCATCTTGTTCCTTATTTACCTGGGTGCACTGCGTTTTCAAAAGCTTTCTGTCGAACCGGCTTCTATTTCAATCCGTGCTGGACTGATCGATATACCAATAATCAAGTCTTCAGTCAACTGGTGGAATACATCGCATCAACCTGGAAGCATTAGCCGATCTGGTACATCAATACATCTTCCTATGCCCATTCCAATCTTGTCTAACTTTGCTAACTCCCCCTTTTCAACCCGTATATTCTTTGTTCTGGAAACACGTCTTCCTATTCCATCTTTTCTCGAATCTCCTTTAACGGAAGAAATAGAAGCTCGAAAAGGTGTGGAGCCCCTAGTTCACTCGCTGAGTCTTTATGCATCCATGGTTGAATGGTTAAAGCACCCAAGAGGCAAATTCGTAGGTTCGATTCCTGCTGGATGCGCCGCCTCGTCAAGAAGGATTGAAATCATGAACTCCTACTGGGGATGAAAAGCAAGAAAGACCACTTGGTCAGCTAGACCGTCTTTTTTGAATAGGGAGATCAAAAAGAAGCACTTGTAGAGACAGAAAAAAAGAGGGTGCGGGTAGAACGATTTATTAACTATCGAGAGCCTGAAATACGATAATATGGGATCAGCGACTTTGAATTTGAATGAGAGCATGTTAGCGCAGTATCCAATCTCTAAACTAAAGGCGGAAGGTATAGAGAAAACTGGCTAGAATCTCTAGAGGGACTGTCTCAATCAGAAAGGGTCAACTCGATGGATTGAGGGATGGAGACTGGTTCACTACGATCTTTCCCTCTTGGTGTCTATACTGAAGTGTGTCTTTGGTGATTGGATTTCCCTAGGTCTAAGGGGTAGAGCCAATGCCTATGTATGGCCTTCTAAATGGGATGCCCTGCTCTTATTGTCTTTCTGCCCCGAAGGAATAAGTTCTTTGCAAAGAGGACTTTCCCGCTTTCCTTTGTGAGGGAGGTTTGTGCTAGAATAGGCAGCTGAAACAATAAGATGGATGGCCAGTGGTCGTTATCCAACTTGACGAGCTGGAAGGCCCACTCAAATAAAGTATGGGAGGCTGGTTAGTAGATCCAACAACCATTTTGCAACGGATCCATTTTAGGGGCTATGGCACTGAGGGAGCCTTCTAGCCGGGCTTATGTGGTGTGCCCTTACTAAATCGGCCTTGCTTCTATGGATTCTAGGCTCTTTGATGTCCTCAGTTAAGGGATCCCATCGGTGTAGCTGTTTGCGTTTGTGCCTTTTAAGGGCCAGAGCATCCCGACGGTACGGAAAGCAACTAATGAAGCTGATAATCCTTCTCTTTGGATAATGCCAGAGTTAATATGTGCTTGGTAAGCAGCAAGAACAACCTTAGGGGATCAAGGGGACTCAAAGACATTGAACGGGGGTGCCAGATCGAGCGAGCCTTCTTCTCCTTTATCCCAAGCCAAGGATCCTATAAGCACAGACGGAGGATAGCCGCCAGCCAAGGGGCTTAAGCTGTTGATTGATGGGATTTCGTTCAATGGTTAGGTGATTTGTACGGTATAGCAAGGCTAGAAAGGATAACGATCGAAGGGAGGCAATAAGGCAACCTATGGGGAGCATAGATCCATTGCCGCTGATTGTATAAGCCGGCTTGGCACTTGCATTTGTCATTGAATGAGCCTAACTCAGCAAGGGGGGCAGGGGATGCTAGCGCTATCCCTTCCATAAGGATAGGAAGATCCAAGGCTGACTTGCGCCATAACTGCAAGGGGTGTAAGCATACACAACAAGCCCGCTATCAATATGCAGAGAGTGAAGATGGCCTTATGCCCAATCTAATCTCGAAAGGAAGCCCCTATAGATGAATGAAGATGGAGGCCCAAAGCCGCGCTCAATCCCCTAGTTGTCACTAGAAGAAGTTTCGGATTGATAGAATGTGAAGGGGCTCATGCCAAGTTAAAGATTGAACTAAGGGAGGGCTTTTAATGATAACTATTTAACAAGATCTCAGAAGCGAGGCATGCGCGACTCCATGCAATCTCCTCAACAAGTCTTATCACCGGGAGAGGGAGTTAAAGGCTATCTAGATCATCGTCCATGGGTCCATCCCTTCCTCTCCTCCGTAGAGCTTGGACTCAGTTCTAGCTATTTCTGCCTCTTCTTTCATACTTTGCAAAGTCGTTTTCTAATTTAATTAAAGGTAGTTAGATTACATCATATCTTCATCTGTCTTGATTGAATGAAGGCAAGGATGATCCTAATGATCCTGTCGCTAAAGAAAAGCATTTCTTCTTCACAGCTGACCAAGAGCTAGCCATAAAAGCTACCCAGCAGAAACTATTGTATCACGGGAATGATGAGACTCGGCATTAGCCTGTTGCAACCTGCCCGCACCACCAGAGGCCATCTCCGAAACTTCATTATGTAATGAATCATGCGCATGAGAATCCTCAGCATCAATCTGATTCTGCTGATCCTTCTGAGTTCGTGATGTGCTTTTGCTTTCCCGGGAAAGCCTAGAGAGGAAGAACCAAAGCGGGGACTGATTATACCGCGTCGAGAAGTGATCGAAGCATGGGTGAAATGAATCGACTCTCCATACTTAACACATGCGATTTGTGGATTGCACCTTTTATCTCTTTATATCCGCTAATCACTTCCCAATCAAATAGATCTCCCGGGCAACTGACTATCTCGGACTTTCTCCTCTTACCTGATGGATTCAGTTTCATCTTGTTTGAGTAAAGTCGCGTGTCGTAATCCAATTCTGCTTTGAGAGATGATTTTTCTTCGTAATCTGGATTAGTTCGCGTCCTTTGTCTGCCGGGTTGCCTTGGAGCACTTTCAGTTCCATTTGCAAGGTCTGCGAAACACAGTCTACGTGTGAGATCTCTGTAAATGACCTTAAGCCTTGTGTATAGCAACCTCGTCTCTTCCGCGCGTATTAGGCCACCACCAAGGACGCTGGTGATTCAAGAGGCGGGGTTTCCTAATCGAACAATCACAGGATTCCCTCTTTATGTGATGTTCAATTCCCGTAGGACTTTTCACACAAAGGGTGTTGTGACATTTTAACATGTCATCAAAGATGAGTTTTCGTTACCTCTTTCTTATCACTTTTCTATTAGTAAGACATCAAAGTCAATTTGGTTTTTCTCAGCCGCAGCACTTTGCTTCAGCTTCTACCTCAAGTAGATCCACGGGGCTTGTTCATATAACCCCTGTTTTTGGGAAAGGGATTGAATCATTCAGGGCTTTTAGCTGGAACGTCCGCTCCTACGACCAAGAATCTCTAACCAAAGGAAGGTGGGGAAAGGGATCAAACAGATTGAGCCTCAGCTTCAGGTCGAACGTCCCTTCTCGGAAGTACTTTGCCCTTGCTAAGCCTAAGCCATTCCTTTCGGTTTGAGATTAAGCATGCAGTTCTCTTTCTGCTATTCCCTTTCTAGATGGAGTTTCTATATAGAACTATTCCTGCTATTGCCATTGATTGAGTATTCTCTCTAATAGCTCATATTGTTTTTTTCCTGTAGAGATGGCTAACTCTTTCCCTGGGATGGCTAACATAGAGATTGATTCCCTGTGGGAGTGTTAAGGGTTAGTTGCTAAACCTCTTGAGTTCCATTGCTCCTAGTGGTGGGGATTCTCCCTGTAGTTGCGTCTTTCATTCCCTTTCAAGTAGTCTCTTGGGCCAGTGAAAAATCTTTCCATCCGTCCCGACCAGTCCTTCTCTCTCTTCCTCTTGCAAGATTGGATAGGGCTACCATTGAAATAGATAGCCCCCAGAAATGCTTCTTCCTGCGAGTGGAGGTTCCCAACCATCCATTGTAGTAGTAGATAGGGCCCTTTCCCTCTACCTTAGAGTGGTAAGCTATGCTATCTAGTTGGAGTCCTTTTTTCAGTGTCGGATTTTTTACAATTAGCCTTCGCCTTCCAATAAAGAATATGCTTCCCCCTATTTCCAAAAGTGAGTTTGAAAGCTTTTCAATTGCAGTACCAGTTTCTAGCGATCTAGTTCCATTCCCTCCTACTCCTAGTCCTATTGATATTGAAGCAGGAGGCCAAGGCACCTACAGGAAGGGCTGCAAGCGACTAGGTTTCATAGGCGGTAAGACAGTCCCATAGAAGAGGTATGGTATGATGCGGGCATAGTTTACACTCGTAGGTAATCCGGTAAGCAAGTGGGCTTCAAGCATTGGATATGGACCTTAGGGAAGCACAAGCCAGTGATAAAGGTAGTTTCCCCTCTTGGCATTGTCCCAGTAGCCATTGTAAGAGCAGTTGATAGGGCCATTGCTACTATTGGCTCAGAGTCCACTTCTGGATATTGGCATTGTAGGAGACTTTCATTCCCAGCATAAAACCGCATTCGCCTTCGTGGCAGTCTCTTAGGCTAGTTAGGCAAGCAGAAGGATAAGACATATCTTTATTTGAGTGGGAGTTATCCAAATAGGTCAAGCACTAATAGATACATGGATTTCCATGAGAGTTGAGAGTCAAATAGCTATAATCAGGCTAGGGGATAGGTAGGACGACTATAGGTTAACGCAACGCTAAGCGATAGATTTTCCCGGGCCAGCTCAACTTAGAAGGGCAGTACCGTGTACTCAACCAGAAAGATTAGTGCATTTAGCATATCATTTTTCTGTCTAATGTCGAGGAGGTCATCGAGTCCAGTAGTCATTGATCCGCCCACACTAGTGTAGTATTTACAATTCGCTTAGGATAACCGCTAGTTACTATAAGAGAATAGCACGCCAACAGCATATCTTCCATCTCGAGATGGTGATTTAGATCCACGAAGCTATAAGCACCGGAGCGAGCACCAATATCACTTTCATTTGAAGGAGCAGGAAGACCTGGAAATGTTACAAGTTGATCTTTTTGCGAAATGCATTTGAAGGTGGGTCGATTCCCCTTTTTGACCATCGGCAGTCCTGGCCATGTCATCAAAGGCAGAAATGGCTATAACGGTGAAATAAAAAATGTTACCCTCTTTTTTGACCCCCACCCTGAACCGCCCATAATCGGTATCATACATAGCCTGTCCCCACTCAAACCCATCCATTGCCCTGGATCCGAAGAAAAAGGGTCTTCGTCTGTATCTTTAGATTCGGAAAAGGGTTACTCTTCTAAAGGTACGGATGAGGCTTTAGCCGCTGCTGCTAATTATTCTTTTTATGATTTGTCGAAAGAGCTTTTGACACCTGCTTCATCTTCGAGTGCTATGCCTGCCTCCCTTGCAGAACATTTGAATGAATTGGAATTGTACCACTAGTGGGCGGGAAGTTCCTCTTCAGCTCCTTTTCCAGAATGGAGAAGTTGTGTGTGGATTGGGGTATAAAGCAAGATTCGTATGCCTTCAAAACATTAGGTAAAGGAGATCCCGGGTTGGGCTTTGGTCACCGCACCGGGTCCGCTCTTCCCGCCGAGAGGAGTTAGCAAATCATTGGCTTTAGACAGCGATTTCTTTGATGTCTGTAGGATGAGAGTTATTGCTTCATCCGTAGTTCTGCTGATTTAGGAGTAGGTCTTGGCTCTGAAGGCTTTTCTTCTCGATGCTTTGTCCTCTAGTCCCGCTTCTTCTAAGTCTATGGTAGAGCTAGAGCCCGGGAAGGTTCTCCATGACAGACGAGAAAGGCTTTTTGGTCCCTTAGTAATAGTAGTCACTCCCAGCCCCTTTCCTTTACAGAATCACTCCGTAGTTTTTTAGTTGCATCCGAGGTTCAAAGCCCTGCTCATAGAAGGGATGGAGACAGCTACTTTTAGAATGAGAGAGGTATGGACCAATGCAATGAATATGGACTTATAGCAAGAAGGATTTTCAACCTATCATTATAATAATAAAATCGGGAGGATAATCATCCGTCGCTATTAAGAGAGCATTAAAGCCAAATGAGAGAACTTAGTAGAAACTACCATGCCAATCTCCAATACTGAAATCAGAAGAATTCCGGGCTTCCTCTTCTCGTTGAGTTTTTAAAGGATGTCAGAAGGGTGCTTGCAAGCCTTGAAAAGGGGCCCCCAAGCAAGTAGGGGATTTATCATCACCCTAAAAAGATCAAGGGACGCTACTCCGTTGGTTCCTAATCTGTCCGTCAGCCATGTCATGTCCTCAAACAACAAGCTCTTCCGCACCTTTCCAGAGTTCGGTGCCGCGGGTAAGCAGGGCAAGCTCTTTAAAGGATGGAGGCCAAATCTGTAGCTTAACGACTCAAGTCGACAGTGATCTAGTCATCCGGGGCGGGTTTTAAAAAGAGGAGATCTTTACTTGAACTGATATCTTTTTAACTCCCTCGATATGCATCAATCACCGAAAGTAGCTCTCTTCCATAATGGATGGTTTCTTCCTTACGCGCGCCTGAAGACCTGAAGTGCTTTTTTCTTTTTTACGTATTTTAGTTAGAGGTCTCCTTCTATTCAATGGAATTCCATCCATTCCATCAACATTTAGGAAAAGAACATACCTCGATGCTGCTGAAGAAAGCAAATTACTCCTTCCAATATTCATTGCCTCTAGTTCCGACTTAAGAGTTAGACTAGGCGATATATTCTTTCTGGCGCAAAGCCTATCTCCTGATCTTGATAGCGCGGGAAAGATACTTTTTGCGATGAGGCCATGCAAGGAAAAGGCTCTTTAATTAGCATTACGGCCTCTTTGCTTTGCACTCGCTACCTTGTGGCCATACCCAAAAAAGGGCCTTTGCCCAGTTCTTTCTTCTTATTCCAAAAATCAGATCCAAGTTGAATCACTTGCACAAAGCAAAGGGACATTTCCTACAACTCAAAAGGACGGGATTTAGGCTAAGGCACCTCTCATCACAGCACGTCGAAAGCATGCCATCCAATTCATTATTGAAAGCCTTAGAGCAGTAGCACGCACAGGGAGAGTCTTCCTTATGATCCCAAGGAATGCGCGTCTGGTGGTATCATCGTATAGTTGATCGCGCTTGCATTTAGAATAGATTAGGATTCTAGAACTAGAAGTAGGCAAATTGCTTATTCCAATCTTCTGGCAGCGGGAGCGCATTTTGACTTTGAAGTCAAGAAGAAAGCTACACCTGCCACCGACTCTTTCAAGAAAGGAGGATGAAACCTAATCCCCTCGGGGAGTTTGAGGGTTTACCTTATTAGCTTCTTAGGGCTGGGAGCGGGGAATCCATATCCATTTCTAGTTTGATTTCTCGTGAAAGTTCCCTCCACTGGGTTGTCATCAAGGTTAGCAGATCGGGTTCAAAATCAGTAATTTAGTTACAGCTATTCCTTTTTAAGGAGCTCAGTTCCTTTTTTATTGAATAGAATCCTCGGAAAAAGAAATCAGTCCTCTGTCTCGGACGGGGCACTGGGCACTCTAGCCGTCTTTCCTAAATTCAATCTTTGTAGACTAAGCACGGCAAATCAAGATAAATTCCTAGATGATCTGAAAGTTATGTTGCCAATGTCAGTGAATCAGCTTGATATTGATATAGAAACCGCGGGGCCAAGTCTGATTGGTTTCGATGTTGGCGAATCGGCTAGCTATTCTCTAGGTTTCCGTGCTCTAGCGGGGAACTCCTTTCTTTCAAAGAAGCTCTTCTTTAGCTAGATTGGAGATAAAAGGGAGGGCCCTCGCAGCGGGAAAATCAGCTTCAAGGCTGACTTTGATAGAACTACGGGAAGTGGAAAGCCCTTTTCAACCATCAGCAGGAATGAAGAAAATGGAAAGAAAGTCAAGGCCGGTTCTACTGATGTAGCTAAATCAGAGGCTGTTGCTTTCTCTGATCTTAACCTTTCTTCCTGCTTTGGGGCAGGTAAATTCAGGGAAAAGGAATGACGTTCTTCGTCTTTCTTTGTCTTTCTTTTCCTAAACCTAAAAAGTCTTCCGTCCTCTGAACGTCAGTTCTGGGCCTACGGCCTACGATGACTATTATGGGCTCCGGGATTCCTATCCTATGGGTAAGGCCTTCAATGAAAAAGGAATGAAAGACCTGCATCTTACTTTTGCCGATTCCTATTCTAAAAAGACCGTCTCTCCCTCCTGCTGCAACCTTTGCCTCTATCTCTACTTCTGGGTCTTGATCTCGAATTCAAACTGATGCCTAGCTATTATTCTAGATGCTGAGACGCGGGGACATGGACGGCCGGGGACCGCTGAAAGATCAGATGATCTATCTTCCTTTGACTTCCCCCTTTGAGGGATTTTGCGCTAGGGGCTTCTCGTAAGCGGAAATCCCACGGCATCGATGGTTAGAGCGGGGCCTGAAAACGAAAACGCGCTCTAGCGGCTTTTCCTTTAAATGTGCCCTAATCTCGACCCTTACCTTAGGCTTGGCACGGCAAGGCTTGTTCCCTAAAGGCTTGTAGCGGCAAGGCACGCTGGACGAGAGACTGATCGCTAGGGATTTGTCAGGCTTGGTCAGAAAGCCCTTTTTTGACCGACCCACTGGAACCTCAAAAAAAGGGGATTGGTAGCGCCCCTGATTGAGACTAGACCAAGCCCTTAGGAAATCCCCTGAATAGTTGCAAAAATAGGTGAGTTTCATTAGGGTATTAAAGCTGTAGTTTTGAGTGAGGGCGAATCTACTCGCACCTCGGCTCTCAAGGCTTTGGGCGAAGTCCATTGGTCCGTTTTAGGCGCTCGGCGAGTGGCTTTATCGGAAGCGGGCTTTGGACAGAGCAGACGGGGAACCTCCAAATAGCACTTAGTCAACCCCTAATCGTTACTCTAAAAAGTCTGAGCTTTGTCGGTTAATCAATAGTTAGTCTTCGAAGGCATAAATCTTTAATCGCCATTGGCGGGCACACCGCCTATCTCTATACGGGCTTGGGTGGGGCACAGGACAGCAAAAGAAGCGGCCCAGCCGGCGCAGCTATAGCGTCTTCAAGCAGCGAAGGAAGAAAAGAATGGCGTCACTCTACCAAGAAGGATGTGGCACAGCGCGGCACGCACAAAGACAAGGCTCGCGCCACAGGGTGCTATAAAACCCATTTATTGCATAGGAAGGCGCTTCTTCGATTAGGTGTCTCGTGGCAGGGGCTGTGCACAATCAAAGAGGGGCGGATACTTTCCAGCTTGCTGCTTTCACTATGACCTTCCCCACCTAATCTTCCTCAGATTTACGGATTCTCCGGGCAGCCATATTTGCGTGGAATTACATCTTTACATTAGTTAAACGAGCAGTGGATTACATCACCCCGATTCGCCCCAAGTTTTCTTTGTCGGGCATGGAGAAAGCTCCAAGGATTGACCGGGGGTTAGACAACTCTACGTAACCCCTTTGGACGACTGCTCTGTGCTTGCCGGTATCATTCGTTCTTCCGGCCAGGACCAATTCCGCCTAAGGCCATGCTCGAGTCATGACGAGCTAGACTGATGACGCTCTTTCAAGGACCGGAAAAAGTCTCTAATGCTGATGATCAAACCTTGCTTCGGATGTGTATGAGAAGGAAGCTTCTCACAGATATTGACTCTTAGATAGAGACCAGCATAGTATCTTAATTAACAGTTTCTTGAACTTGGTTGCACTCGTAAAGCGAGCGATAGCTTAAGAAAGCAGCGAAATCAGCCCACGGAGCGGTGATATTTCCTGACTCCTTTGGACGTAAGGGAAGCTCGAAGAACTTTTGTTTTCACATAAAGAGAAAAGTTTTTCCCCCTATATACTCTATATACTGATTTTATGCTAACGTGGGATATCTAGAAAGGCGGTTCAGAAAAGAAAGAATCAGTTGTTTTTCCAACCAAATATGATAGAAAGAGGCCCTGTGCTAAAGCTTTGGGCTAGAGAGAAAAAAAAAAAAAAGCACAATAGCGTGAAGTTAGTCTAGCGCGCCAGACACAAAGCTTGAGTTAGCCATAGCAATACCAAACGAGACTAAGAAGCCATAAGTTCACTCACCTCCAGAGTCTTTATCTTCGACTCCATCCCTAGAAAGGTAGTGATCTTTTTTTTTCACTTCCACTTCTACTTTTTGAACTGACCTAGCCTCTTGTGGACTCTTGAACTGAGTGATGAAATCAAGTTGACGATTGTGTCGGTGGTATGTGAGTAGAGCAGCTAGCGGGTAAAGACAGTTCTAACAATCATCAATCGCGTAAGCCGAGCTGGAAATTCGAATATCGGTTTTCCAGATGGGCAGTTGGTAAGAAAGCAGATGAGGGGATCTTGTCTCTTTCCTCTTTTTCCTGTTAACTGTCCGTGGGATATTTGGACTATTGATCGGATTTCCCTTCAAATCAAAGTGGGCATTCTTCCTTGCAGCTTGCATTCTCTGCATCTCTTATTGACTATGCATGCCTGCTCTTCCTCAGATAAGCGTAGGGACTTGGGAAGCCCTGGGTGTATAGCTGGACTGATAACAAAGGTTCAGTTATGCCTCTTCGGTTGCTTAACTTTAACTAAAGAACGTTGTATTTCCACTTACCTTTTCGCCCGTTGGGTTTGTGATACCAAACGGAATCTGGGGTGTCTCGGCACCGCTTTGTCAGTCTTGCGGTGTGGCCCTTCAGAGGTATTATAGGAATAGTGAAAAGACAATTCACCTCCCTTTACCTTTTCCGGTGTCACTTAACCGCTCTGGCATTCCTAAGTGTATTCCTTCTTTTCATCGTAAGATTCTAAGTACGAGGGATGAAACTGCGGATCAACTGGTTCGCGTTCGCTTTTTTCTTTCGAGGTGGATGATTGTTAGAAAGAAAGGACGATTTGGGTACGATTCTATCGTGAAGAGACCATCCTCTGCTGTCCCTGAAGATCCATTTAATGATTTCATAAAGGACCCTAAAGGTATGTTCCCCGGGCTCTTAATCTTCCTTATCTTGGACTTCGGTGGCTACCGCAATGGTCATCGTCACCTGTTAAGGATTCCGCATTCGGCGTATCGGGAGCTAAGAAAAACTCTCTGGAACCGATTGCTTTAGGAGCTCTTCGACCTGCGGGAAAAGGCAGATTTGCTTGGTGCTGATGGTATATGTTAAAAAAAATGTTATGTGCTCCCGGGAAAAAAAAGAAATGGCTACTCTATTCGATAGATCAGGAACAATCGAAAAAAGCCAGACCAGTACGGTATCTCTTTGAATCCTGAATATGTTGATACCCCTTACCAACCTACATATGTCTTTCCCCCACCAATCGGTACTAGTTATTTTCATTTTGATTCCTTGACTTGATTTGTCCGATGAGAAATGCGAAACGAAAGAAGGATCCTCCTGCGGGGAATTCGATTTGACTCTTTGTCTCCCCTCTTCACAGAAAATGGAGAGATGAATTGATCGATTCATCGGATCGGATCCTAGGTCGGGACTGACGGGGCTCGAACCCGCAGCTTCCGCCTTGACAGGGCGGTGCTCTGACCGATTGAACTACAATCCCAGGAAAATTAGGCGTACAGCCTCCAAATTCTTATATGATTTTTTCTCATTGGATTTCAGTGGAACTATTTAGTTTCTCCGTGTTGTAACGGAGACACGAATGATATACTCTCTTTTTTTTATAATAAAATCGATCTTTATAAATGCAGTGAACTCTAGTAGGCTAATTCATCAATTGAATAAAAAATGGGCCCTTTTAACTAAGCGGTAGAGTCCGCGCTCTTGAAACGCCCTAAGAAATAGGCGTAAGTCATCGGTTAAAATCCGAGAAATAGAAATAAAAGGGCGTTTCTATTTTCCACGAAACTCCTGTCTTAGTTTTCATTTTTCAGAAGAGGATATAGATATGAAAAAAAGCGCCTGTCGAGTAGTTTTTTTTTTTAAGTGGAATGCTAATTATATTATGATATGATGATAAGTAGTCGATTAGGGAAACAGCTATGGTCACTACAGGGCCTCATGTTTCATTTATCATATTTTATGTCCTGGGACATTTTATTCTAGATACCATAAAAAATCGCCGCCAAACAAAGTCTTCCTACTTCTACATTTTTCCAATCAGATCCGAAAGAGAAATCAATCAAAAAAAAGTCAGTGCACCTGCATTTTTTCATAACTATATAAGCTATTCTGATATTAAGATTCGATATAGATATTAAGATTCGATATAGATGAAATCGTGGAAGCGAATCTTTGATTTACTTGGACCACGTAAGAATTCGTCGTCCGATTGAATCTGATTGTTCCTGGATGTTTCATAGGAATCCATCGCTATTCCTTTCCTCCACCAAGAAAGGTTCATTCCGAATTACAAGAGCAATCTCTCTTTTGTTTTAATTCATTTTTATTTTGGTTATGGTAATGCAATGCAAGAGGTCGGAAATCCAGTTGTTTCTGATTATGAAAATAAAAGAGCTTTTTTATGTTATGTGAAATTGATGAAAACCCGATATTTAAAGGTCGATAATGTTAGAAAACGACTGTCGCTATCTGATGGTAAAATACCCATGGTCGGTATATCTTTGAAAGCTCAGACGGAGCGAATAAACGGACTCCTCGAGGGCTACGCTAAACCTTTAGTGCAAACCAGAAGGACTGAAGCTGTTGGATGTTGCTCAGTGCTGCTATAACTTAACAACCAAAAAGCTCTGCGTCGAACTTAAGCCCCTTCGAGTTGGCCACGGAGCAACAGCCTCTGACGCCCCACACCATTGAGAAAAGAGGGGGCTTGCGCATCAGACTACTTTAGGTGGCAGGATCGCAACGACCTAGCCCAAACCCACTTAGATAAAGCAGCAAGGCCTATGAAGGGAGCGACGACCTTCTTGTTTTTAACTCCAAAAGATCAACCAAACCTAGCCCATACACCCACTGCGCGAGTGGAATACTATTTAGTCAAGTAGAAGGGCCAACCTGAGAGCGAGGCAAGCTGGGAACGGGCTGAAACTTACGATTAGAAGACCAAGTCAGAGACTACTTGACGTCTCGAAGAGCGACTCTCAACGAGGACGTTGAGACTTTTCGAAAAAAAAAAGGGGGGGGGGTGAGCCGCTCCAAGTCGAAAGCGCTAACAGGGGAAGGGATGGGCATTCAAAATAAATAAGCATTCACTAGAACTACAGCTCCTTTTTTATAGAGCTAGAGCGCCAACAGATATACCAAAAAAGATGTCATCATAAGATATCCTATCACTTCCAGATATGCTATTAGATAGACCCAGAGAGAGATCTATGCGCTCAGATCTGAGTACTGCAATTGGTTCGGCTGAATGGATAGAATTTTTTGAGGCTGGTACGACATCGAAAGCTACTCCACCTCGATTAAGAAAACTATAACTCCTAATGTCTGAAGGAGAACTTCCAATGGTTGGACAAGACTCGACTCTAATAAGGAACTCACTGGAGCACTCGCTTGAATGTAACGTGTCCTACTTTCCCTTAAAAACTGAAAAAGGAAAAAGAAACTCTGGTTGTAAGAGATTCAGGGGTTGCCTTGGGAAATAAGCAGGCCTCGCATTGGAAGCAAGTTATAGAACTTGATCGCAGGTATAAACATAAACACTGGAAGGCTCTGTCCCTTGCGGCTAGGAAGAATTCATATAGAGGCAGGGAAGAAAGTCAATCCCTTTTCATATCATAGGTTATTGTATCTCTTCAAAAGTCAATTTTAGACTTCTACTCTATAGAGAGGCAACCACCATGGAATAATCAAAAGTAAATAACAAAGAGGGGAAAGGGCAAAATCGAAAACTGGAAAAATGGCTGGTCTTTGGTAAGATTCTGGAAGAAGACAGCCAATATCTCTCTTGACTAAGGCAACTCAATCGGAAAAGAAAAGACCTTGTAATAAAAGAAGCCACTATAGCCAGGTTTCGTGCCAGTTCACGGGGAAAGCGCAACTATTGAAACTGCTTTCCAAGCCAGTCCAGTAAGTAGTGCCAATCCAAGTAATAAAGCAAGTTCTTTTTCGAAAGAGTGTGAAAAGCCTTGATTTCTGCCCTAGCGTAGTCAGAAATCCAAGATGCAATCGGGAAAATAGAGAGAGGCTAAGGTTCCTGCTTTTAGAACTCTTTAGCTCGAATGGAAGGAATCAATGCGCATTGCCAGAATCAGCCTGATGACTGCAGCTAACTTCTCTACGGCCTAAGTTCAAAGACATGGACCAAAGCAAAGGCATTTTATCTATCCAGATAGCCCTAAAAAAAAAGAAAAGACACGGTAGAAAAAAAGCACCAATCAGTCAAGCTCGTGACGCGTAGTGCCCCATCCTCACTTGGAGGGCGGAAAGCATGCTGGTACATTATTTTATTATCTCTGTGTGTCTCGCGCCATATTTTTTTCTGATAAACATCACAAAGCCCACCCGGGGCGCGTCTCGTTTGATTGAGATCGAACACAACCTAGGTAATAGTATCCTCCGTAGAATCTCCTAAGCATGGTTGGTCTTTACGCCTGTGACCTGAAAAAGCTTTCTGAGTCGCTCAGCGGTAATATCTTCCCTTTCCTTCAAGTCAATCTAACTGAGCCCAAGCTAACAAGAGCCCGCTCCTTCCCTCTCTTTCTCCTCAAAGAAAACAGAAAAATGGAAAGACCCTTTTGCTTGCTTCGCTTACATGCTTGTTCCTATGAGTTGACTACTCCATTAGGGAATACTCCTTTTTGTCATATACTGGATGCTCGAGGTTCCCAAAATCGAAAGCTGCGGCAGTTGGGGAGTTTCAAGAAGACCAATGAGCACCCACTGATCGAGTTGGGGAGTTTACCTCTGCCTTCTTCTTTCCGATTGATCAAGTAAAAAAAAATCCAGTTGATTACGAGACTTTCTGATAGAGGATAGTTTCCAGTAGAGCGAGAAGGCTTAGTTAAAAGGAAAGCAAAAGCACTTTCAAGAGATCCTAGGCCCAAAGCCATTTCTCGATAGTTTAGTGAGCCCCTAGTACCTTAATCAGAGAGCTTGAACACGCTTTCTGCTTAAAGAAAGATACGACTGATACTGATACAGACAGAGGACAACTCTTTTTAATTTTTAAAAGAAAAGGCAACTGTTTTGTGCAACAAAGAAAGAGAGAGAAGGGTTCACGGGCGGGTATAAAAGAAAGATCGACCTTTCTTTCGCCTGAATTATCACATTTGACTTTCTGGTATAGGCTCTCCTACATGAGATTGATTGAATAAAATCATGATTTGTGGGTGTGTCTATTTTGCTGGTTTACCAATTGCTGGACTTAACCTGCCGTACTGATTCGGCAGCTCGATTGGAATATTTAAAAGAAGGAGTTCGTCCTGCACCTCCTGGTGTGCTGCTTCCTGCCACGACTTTTTGAGTTTCCCACTCCTCCATTTGCTAACTGGATGGACCCTTGATTAGATATTTTGCGAGGTTTTGATTGGATATAATCGTCTTTCCTTTTGCTATAAGCCTCGTTCTGTGGAAGCCTTAGCGACTCGTTCGCTTGATGGGTTCCGTTTTTAGTAGACTAGCATCAAGCTTCTCCTTGTCCCGTTCCTTTGTTCTTTGTCCAGTTACTCGGTCAATGAAGACGGAATCAGGGCTCTAGCTCTCTCAGTCCCATTCCTGATCAAATAACATCCCAAAAGAAAGAACGAAGAAAGAATGGAAGGCAGCATCCTGTGTCGAAGGGGATCCATGTTCCAGTAATTGGTGTAAAAAGATATGCTTTATGGTCAAGGAAGATAGGTTTATTTCTTTCTTTCCGGAAAAGAGAGACATGCGAGTTCGACTCTCGTTCTATCCATGTTCAGCAGTCAGTCCTTGTTCATGTTGGAACTGTTGATGGCAGTACCGCTCAACTACGAGATGCTTGAAAGTCGATGTTCCAAAGAGTAGCATCGAGCCCCGAAACGGCAAGCCATGCTTCAAGCTAAGTCCAGCATCTCAAGTGATTAGGCGAGAGCAGGATTCGTGACAAGAGAAGAGCTGAGTCCTTGAGTTCTTCCATATAGGCTTCTACTAGCCCTTCGTCCACCACGAGTGAATAGTCTATTTTCAAGTTTTCTTTTTAATTAAAGAAAGAAATCGGGTTTCTACGAAAAGGGGGTTTAGCGAGTTGCACGATTTCAATGGTTGTCTCTAGGCTAAAATA
>JAOQMR010063750.1:0-23005 GCA_027563865.1 Erythroxylum pelleterianum | reverse complement strand
TGTTCTATGGCTGAGCTTGTGTCGATGAAAAAAGATGAAAGTTAGTTTGCTGGATGGGATTTTTGATTACCTCCTATAGTCAAATGAACTCACCAGGGCTCTCATATGCAACTTCGATCTCTACTTTCCTTTATTCTGCAATTAGAGTTCTAGAGAAAAACCCGAATTGATGAGAAAAACAAGTCCGAAATTTAAACTAACGTGTTCGTGGTCTCTCTGTAGTGCTGCTAGTAGAGTGCTATGCTGAATTTGTTGGTTCCTAATGCAGGTAATCCTAATTCTGTGACTGAATGCTCAACGGAGAATGATGATAATAGAAAACTTCCTACTCCATTCTTGGGAGTCATGCCCGTTGACAACCCAGATGCGTATTGTATTATTAAAGAGAGGATGACACAGGCACTACGATTCTTGAAAGAATCAACTGAGCAACATGTTCTAGCTCAGGTTTGGGCACCTGTGAAGAATGGGGGCCGTTATGTGCTGACAACTTCAGGGCAGCCCTTCGTTCTTGATCCTAACAGTAATGGACTTCATCGGTATAGGATGGTCTCTCTAATGTATCTGTTCTCGGTGGACGGGGAGAGTGATGCTGAATTTGGGCTACCTGGCCGTGTTTTCAGGCAAAAATTGCCTGAATGGACTCCTAATGTTCAATATTACTCGAGCAAAGAGTACTCAAGGCTTGATCATGCTTTGCATTATAATGTCCGTGGAACCTTGGCTTTGCCAGTCTTCGAACCTTCAGGGCAGTCTTGTATTGGTGTACTTGAACTCATAATGACTTCGCAGAAGATTAATTATGCATCCGAGTTTGATAAAGTCTGTAAGGCACTTGAGGTTGGGTTCCTGTTATTTTTTATGAACTCCAAGTCTTATATGATATCTTTCTTGTTTAACCAGATTGTTCAGCTATGATACTGAAGAAATTAGATCTTTTGCGATTTGTGGTGAATGCTTTTGTTACAACGTTGGTTGAAGTTTGATTTTGTTATTGTGACATTTAATCGTTTGATTAATACAAATGCAGAGACATTCGTCAGTCACTTTGTTTCAGCTTTTTTGCAGGCAGTGAATTTGAAAAGTTCAGAAATATTGGATCACCCAAACCCACAGGTGACCTGCAACAAAACAACATGTCTTGAGTCTTGTCTTGTTTTGAGATGAAAAAGACAAATATTGCTTGTCCTTCATTTTTTCTTCTTCCTTTATTCTCACAGATGTATACTTGCCCCTGCTTTTGAACCAGATCTGTAATGAAGGTCGGCAAAATGCACTGGCTGAAATTTTAGAGATCCTGACAGTGGTATGTGAAACACACAAATTACCTTTGGCTCAGACTTGGGTTCCTTGTCTGCATCGCAGTGTTCTGGCCAATGGTGGTGGTCTGAAGAAGAGTTGTACTAGCTTTGATGGTAGCTGCGATGGTCAAGTATGCATGTCAGCTACTGATGTTGCAGTTTATGTTGTGGATGCTCACATGTGGGGTTTCCGGGAGGCCTGTCTAGAACATCACCTTCAAAAAGGTCAGGGTGTTGCTGGGAGGGCATTTTTCTCCCACAACTCATGCTTCTGTGAAGATATCACCAAATTCTGCAAGACTGAGTACCCCTTGGTACATTATGCTCGTATATTTGGATTAACCAGCTGTTTTGCAATCTGTTTGAGAAGTAGTCATACTGGAGATGATGACTACATTCTTGAATTTTTTTTGCCTTCTCGTGTCACAGATGGTCACGAACAGAAGACTATGTTGGGGTCCCTTTTTGCAACAATTAAGCAGCATTTCCAAAGTCTTAAGGTTGCTTCTGGAATGGACCTGGAAGGGGATGGAGTTTTTGTCGAGATAATTCAAGCTTCTGCAAATGGAAAACTTGATTTGAGACTTGAATGTCTTCAAGTTCCGATAATTCAAAAATCTGCTGTGGATTCAAACACAATACAAAATGACATTATTTTGCAACAAGATTCAGTAAAGCGGCATTCAAGGCTGCATTTGGATGTTGTGAGTGAGGAATGCAACCCTCTTCATGCAGAAGAAGTCCATGTTCATGCTTCACTTTCACAAGATAAAGACAAAAAGAAGCCAGCACAAAGAAAACGTGGAAAAACTGAAAAGTCAATTAGTCTGGAGGTTCTTCAAAAATATTTTGCTGGTAGCCTTAAAGATGCTGCTAAGAGTCTTGGTGGTATGTTTATACACTTAGAACTTGTAACTTTGCAGCTATGATTAGCCATTTTGTAAAAGACATTTTCCTATGTGTGCTAGGGTCATTTTAAGCTGGGAAAATCGTGGAAACTTTATAATGTTTTGAACTATCATGTTAAAAAGATGTCATAACATTCTTTTGGTGCTGTCTGCAGTTTGCCCTACCACAATGAAACGTATCTGCAGGCAGCATGGGATTTCTCGCTGGCCATCTCGCAAGATCAACAAAGTTAACCGTTCCCTTTCCAAGCTAAAGAGGGTAATTGAATCTGTCCAAGGTGCTGACGGAGCCTTCAGTTTAACTCCCATAACTACGACTCCACTTCCTGCTGCTGTTGGTTCAATTTCTTGTCCTTCCAATATGAAGGGGTGTAATCAACTGAATTCACCAAACCCCAAGCTACCTATACCTCATTGTGACAAGAGTGAATCATCACCCTCCAAAGCATCTGGGAATGGACAGGTTGGCGATGAAGATCACCTGATAGGCAGTAGAATGTTGAATCAAGAGAAAAGGGTTATGAATAATCAGTTTTCCCCTGAGTTGGGTCAAAGCTCATATAGATCCAAAACAGGTAGTGGCTTAAGAGAAGAGAGTGCTGGGACTCCTACTTCTCATGGTTCCTGTCAAAGCACCCCAACAAATGAGAATGCACCAGCACAGGAGACATCTGTTTCTCCAATCAGAGAAAAATGTAACGAGGCTGTGGGTTCTCCTGACATGTCATTTCCCCAAACGGGAGAACTGAATCTGTCAGTTGCATACTCAATTCCTGGTGTGCTGCTTGCAACCGAAGTTGAAGAACCGTTTGGAGGAATGCTAATTGAGGATGCTGGAAGTTCAAAGGATCTGAGAAACCTTTGTCCATCAGTGGCTGATGCTCCTGCAGATGATCGTGTTCCAGAATCTAGTTGGACAAATCCTCCATGGTTGGACACGGCGCCTACGGAGCCTGTGCGTGCTGCTGTTATACCCTCAACGCCTCATGTGATCGCAAGGCAAGAAATGAAGAGTATAACCATTAAGGCAACTTACAGAGAAGATATCATAAGATTCCGCATCTCTCTAAATGCGGGGATTGTGGAGTTGAAAGAGGAAGTGGCCAAGAGGCTGAAGTTGGAGGTGGGTACCTTCGACATCAAGTATCTAGATGATGATCATGAGTGGGTTTTGATTGCATGTGATGCAGACCTGCAAGAATGTGTGGATATTTCGAGGTTATCAGGTAGCGATATAATCAGATTGTCAGTTCAGGACGTGAATGTCGTTCTTGGGAGCTCTTGTGAGAGTACCGGAGAGCTATGACTAGACTAGCTTTGTATATGCGGAAATCTTAGGACATTATATAGTTATAGCCTCCTAGGATATTGGAAATGAAAATGTAGATTTTGGTTCTAAGAATTTTTTGGTAGTAACAAATTAGTCATTCCATTATCGAAAATGTGTTTGCTGATTGAGGTTGCTTCTCTCGGGTCAATATGTGAGAGTGCATACCTTGCCTAAACGTAGCATTCAATATATCTACAAGTACGTGAAAATGAATGTTAAAGTCTGCCTCAACGTATCACAAAACATGCAAGCTTGGAGATTGCAACTAACGACGTCCCTTCCACGACCATTTTCGATTTTAGGTGAAAGGCTTAAGAATATAGGTCTGTGGAAAGAACACCTCTTTCTTGTTTTTTTTTTTTAATTTTAATTTTGTGAAAAAGAATCAAGGTCTGCCTGAAAAGAATGGAGTAACGTGTCACAAATCTGCAACCTTGGAGATTTCAACCAATATTTTTTATTTAAACAACATTTTGCACACGTGATGACGGCCAAAATATATTCTTCCTGGGAGGAACTGTCTACTCGAGGAAATCTATTCCTATGTATGTGTAAGAGTCTTAAGTTGTCCAACTTTGATGAGGAGAAGTTGGCTAACATGTATGCATATTACGCCTCTTAAACTGTTTCAAAAAATTAACGTGACCAGTATTCAGTAGGCATTGGTAGTCATTAAAACTATAAATGATAAAATAAATAAATATTAATTTTTTATTTGACAATGATATCCACTAAAGACTACTAATTATTAGTCATGTAATTAGTCTTTGGTGAATGCTTAATAGATTATATTTCTAATCCCATGCCTATTGCATTTTGTTTGTTTGTTTGATAGTTTTTTTAATACTTAATTCGTTCATATTATGTTTTTTAAATCTTAATTGCTTTCATGTGTCTTAAGGAGCAGAAATTGGATAGAATTGAGGTAGAAAAATGAAGGATTAAAGTTGTCCTTAAGGGACATGGTTGTGTCCATCAAAGGTATTATATCTTAGGTTTCAGCTCCAATTGAAATCACTCAATTTGAAGGTCTGTAGGCCGATTTATGGCTAAAACATTGGGACTGGTTTAAGTTAACTTAAGACATAATCTCACTGCACTTTCCTCTCTTGTGATATTCAACTAATTCTATAAAAAAAACATTAAAGTAATATAAAGACAACATTGATCTTAAACACATCCATCTCACTTATGAAAACCCATAAAAATTAGAAAAGAGAATCAAGAAAGATAAGAGGAGCAAGAGGAGAGGCATTTTGAGCAAGTTTAAAGCAAGGAAATTCAAGGTGGATTACATTTTTATAATTGAGTAATAAGCCATTAATGTTTTCTTCCAAATCAAAAAAGTTAAATGTTTTAAATTGTGTTATAAATGTGCATTTTATTGCTCTTTGAATGCTTTGAAAAAGTTATATGAGTTTAGTATGTTGATATGGTGTTGATGATTTATAAAAAGAATGTGAAAATGATTTTTGAAAAGATACTATGGTTATGAAATTACTTTTTGGAAATGTGCCATTTTGGGCAATATGTTTACAAAATGTGAAATGCATGATTATGTGGGTTTGTGGTGGTCCTCTAAGTTAAGTCAAGTGCACTTTGACAAAAGGCTTCTCCCGCCTGCCCACTAGTGGCATGAAGCTCCTTCATGGACTCCCCTAAGTTCACAGCTACACAAGACCGTTATGTGAAAATGTGTAGTACGTTCTATTTTTGGATCCACCCAAACCATTCCGATGTGCTTATATGTTTATGATTTGTGACAAGTTTAATAAATTCATTATTCTTGATGTTATGAATTACTTGATAAGTTTTGAATTTGGGAAATATGTGTTGTATGGATCTCAATGTGAATTTTACTATGGAAATGAATATTTCAAGGGTTTTTGCTTGTTTCTTGTTATAAAATTGTTGCCTACAAGCTTTAAGCTCACCCCAATTCCTTCCCATCTCCAGGTGAGGAGTAAGAGAATCGAGGCATCACTCCAAAATTTGCTTCTTTTTATGTTTTTAAGCTAGATTTGTGACTACAAGTCTTTAGTTGCATTTTGAGCAAATTACTATTCATGTATCTTTTTGTATTTTGAGATTTTCAGATATTGATGTATTGTGGCTTGAAATGCCCATTAAAGCCTTGTATAAACTCTTATCTTTTGATGTCAATGAGATATGATTGTGTTTTGTCAATGACATTTCCAAATTGTACATTTCATTTTTCAATTTTTCCATAAAGGTAAAAATGTGTGTTCTGCCTTCAGGGGAAAAACTGTATTGATCTAGGCTGAATTGAACAAAGTTGTCTTCTTGGAAGTTGTAGATTATTTTCTATCTTTCCAATGATATATAGTATGAAACTTTTAAACATTGGAGTTGAGAGATATGATCATTAGAAGTTAGTGATGCTGCTTAGGATGGACATTCGGGATAGCTACATTGTTTTGAAATTTTGACCCTTATAGAGGCAAAAATTATTTTTGAGGTCTTCAATTGTAGATATAGAAGTCTTCTTTGAAACGGTCTAAGAATGATCTTAATCCGAAATCTTTAGTGAAAGTTATGCCTATTATACCAATACATATTGGAAGAAGAAAAGCAGGAAGGGAGAATTCGCGATCGCGATTGCGGACCTTTTTGCTCGATCGCAACCTGCAGGCCCCCCTAAACCTGCACATATTCCACTCTTTTGACCATAACTTTGTTGTCTGACCTCCAAATGACCTAATTTTTGAACCAATGGATTCCTAACACATTTCTCTATCTTTCCATAAAAATTTATAGCTTTTGGTATTGATTTGGAAAAGATTAATGGAATCAAATGAAGGGTATCGATTGAAAGAGTATGAATTGGATATTTTACTAAACATGCTTCAGTATTTTGATAATATCTTGAGACATAGAGCTACAAATTATCTGAAGAAATTGAATTTTAATTTAGTCTCTAATACTTTCAATTTGTGGATGGAAGTTGAGTATATTGTATTGTTCAATGTAATAACAGTCAGAAAATGTTTGATGCTTAACTTTTAGATTTCTGAATCAAAGTGAATGATTTTGGTGTCATTAGAAACTTATGAAAATGGGGGCAAATGTTCTAAAAAAGTCAAGTTAAAATTCTGATGTGAAGTTTCCCAAAATCTGTTCTAAAATAGGAGAAACGAGTTTGATTATGATGAGTGACTGGTAGGGGCACGCCGCCTTGTGGGATGCATGTTCGGATGTCACTTAGGACGTCGGGCACGTGTCTCGTGAGAGTGGGGTGCCAACACTTATGGTATCAGAGCGACTAGGTTTAGGTCCAAGTTTGAGACTAGGTTTATAGGCATGGAATGTATAGTTTTCAATTACGAAATGAACATGCATTGTTTTAAATGAATAACTTGCATTGTTTTGAATTGTTACACATGATTTGACTTGTTTTATTTTATTTGAAATTGTCTTACATGAATTAAAGATTTTAAATGGTTTTATATTGAAGGAGTGAAAATGCCGCCTCGAAAGGGAACTCAAGAAGCTGTGACTCGATCTAGATCTCGACAAGGGAGCTTGGATGAATCCTATGTCCCGCAAGATGCTGGGACACACCCTGCTCTAGATTCTGAGGCACCTAGTGTACAACATGAGGTGCCACCGCCTCCTCCTCCTATACCTCAATTAACCTATGGATCCATGGTTCTTTCAAGCCTTCGTTCAGGCCTCTCATATGCTATGGGCCAAGGTCACAAGTTTCGGTGCAAGCTCCAGTAGAGAGGAGTGAGTAATATGATAAGCTTCGCAAATATGGGGCTGTGGATTTCAATGGGACTACAAATTCGGAAGAGGCTGAAGCCTAGTTGAAGAGGACAGAGAGGGTTCTGATTCAGATGAAGTGCTCAGATAAGGAGAAGTTAGATTATGCAGTGAGTTTGTTATAGGGGGACGCACTTCATTGGTGGAAATTAGTGCCCCACAGTCAGGTTGTACCTCTGGTGTTGTCATGGAAAGACTTTGTGGAAGTGTTCAGGAAGAAGTACCTCTCGAGGGTTTATGTACAAGAGAAGGCCAAGGAGTTTCTAAATCTCACACAGAGGGACATGAGTGTGAGTGAGTATGAGCTGAAGTTCACCCAGCTTTCTCGATATGCAGCCAACATTGTGGTTAATAAGGAGGATAAGTGCCACAAGTTTGAGGGAGGTCTTCATTTAGGGATCAAGGAGAAAGTACAATTTCTATGGCTATCAGCAGCTGGTAGATGCCGCACTCCTGGCTGAAAAACTAGAGAATATAAAGTATGAAGTTAACAAGAAGAGGAAGAACCAGGAGCAGTCTCCTAAGAAGGGGATGAGTGATCCAATGCTAGAGAGGGGTATGAAAAGATTCCATACACAGAGTGAGGTGGGGAGTAGTGCCTCTGCTAAGAACAAGCAATGAAGGCCAGTTTCAATGCAAGCCTCAACTGTGGGAGGCAATAGCATGGTGGGGAGGAGCAGGAACATGAACCCCCAATGTGAGCATTGTGGGAAGCTTTATAGAAGAGAGTGCTTCTAGTTACTTGGAGCATGTTTTCGATGTAGAGAGAAGGGAAACATGATCAAGGACTGTCCCAAAGCAACAATGCGAGAGGGGTCACAGTTGCAAGCCCCAAGGAGAGCAGAAACAGTGGGAGTCAGGCCAGTCACTGAGGTAGGCAGTTCTACAGCGGCGAGGAAGGCTATTCCTCAAGGAAGGCCAAGGGGTCAAGCACAGGCCAGGGTATTTGCTATGACCATAGAGGAAGCTGCAGCCGCATCTGAACTTGTCACGGGTATGGCTCAGTTATTTAACTCTGCAGTATATTTGTTGATTGATTTTGGCTCTACACATTTATTTGTTTCTGCAAGCATGATTTTGCATGATGTTAAATTGGTGTCAATGGATAGCCCCTTGATTGTTAGTACTCCCTTAGGGAGGAAGGTGATAATAAGTCAAGTGTATAGGAATTGTGAATTGTTTATTGAGGGTGCTAAACTGGTAGTGGATTTGCTACCGTTGGAGTTAAAGGGTTTAGATGTGATATTGAGAATGGATGCTATGGAGAAATATTATACCAAGTTAGATTGTGGCCTTAAAAAGGCAGAGTTTGATCTTGGAAATGGTGAGAAGGTGACTTATAGAGGAGATAGAAGAACACCATCACCCAAGATTGTTTCGGCTTTGTTAGCTGACAGGATGATGGGGAAAGGGTGTGAAGCCTTCTTGGCACACGTCGTGGATACTGATGTGAATGAAGGAAAGTTAGAAGATTTTTCGATTGTGAGAAAATTTCCATACGTGTTTTAGAAGACTTACCTGGTTTGCCACCGGTGAGGGAAATCGAGTTTGCTATCGACTTGATTCCCTGTACTGCACCCATCTCTATACCTCCCTATAGAATAGCTCTAGCTGAGCTGAAGGAGCTTAAGGAACAGTTGGAAGAACTGTTAGAGAAGGGGTATATAAGATCGAGTTCGTTACCATGGGGAGCACCGGTTCTGTTTGTTAAAAAGAAGGATGGAATATGACGCATGTGTATTGACTAGTAGAGACTCAATAGAGTGACTATTAAGAATAAGTATCCTCTGCCCCAGATTGATGATCTGTTTGACCAGCTGCAAGGAGAAAAGGTCTTTTCCAAGATTGATCTCAGGTCAGACTATCATCAGCTCAGAATCAAGCAGTCTGATGTGAGTAAGACAACCTTTAGGACTCGTTATAGGCACTACGAGTTCCTAGTCATGCCATTCGGATTGACCAATGCTCCAGCTGCATTCATGGATCTTATGAATAGGGTCTTCAGAGAGTATTTGGATCAATTTGTCATAGTGTTTATAGATGATATTCTGGTTCATTACAAGAGTGAAAAGGAACATGAGAAACATCTCAGGATAGTATTGCAAATATTGAGGGAGAGGGAACTTTATGTCAAATTCAGCAAATGTGAATTTTGGCTTCATAAGGTAGTATTCCTTGGACATGTAATTTTGGAGAATGGGGTACATGTTGATCCAAGGAAAGTTGAAGTAGTGATAAACTGGCATGCAGCTAAGAAAGTGACAGAAGTGAGGAGTTTTCTAGGTTTGGCAGGCTATTATAGGAGGTTTGTGGAAGGATTCTCTATGATAGCGGCTCCGATGACCAGGTTACTGAGGAAGAATTAGAAGTTTATCTGGAGTGATGAATACCAAAAGAGCTTTGAGGAGCTTAAGCGCAGATTGACAAGTGGTCCAATTATGACTTTGCCTCTGGGAGATGAGGGTTATACAGTTTATAGTGATGCTTCAAGAAAGGGTTTGGGTTTTGTGTTAATGTAAAGAGACAGGATGATAGCTTATGCTTCACGACAACTAAAGCCTTATGAGTTGAATTACTCGACTCGTGATTTGGAATTAGCAGCAGTAATCTTTGCCTTAAAAATTTGGAGGCATTATTTGTATGGGGTTCAGACGAGAATTTTTACTGATCATAAAAATCTCAAGTACTTACTGAGCTAGAAAGAGTTGAATTTGAGACAGAGAAGGTGGTTAGAGTTATTAAAGGATTATGATTTGTTGATTGAGTACCATCCAGAAAAGGCAAATGTAGTGGCAGATGCTTTGAGTAAGAAATCCTCAATAGCCCACGTTGAAACAGTTTATCTGCCGTTATTGGAAGAGATGGCTAAGCTTAGGATAAGTTTGAAACAAGAGGAACCTGGGTGTATTGTTGCTACTTTCATAGTGAGATCGATACTCAAGAGATGGTTAGGGAGTTACAAGCACATGATGCAGTATTGAGTAAGCTCCGAGAAGAAATTCAAAATGGAAAGAAATCTGAAGAGGTAGTAAGGGAGGATGGACTTATGGTTGTAGGGAACAGACTTTGTATCCCGAATGTCAAGGAGGTGAAGGATGAGATACTGGATGAGACACATAATGTGCCTTATGCCATGCACCCAGGTAGCACCAGGATGTATAGAGATTTGAGAGAGCATTTCTGGTGGAAAGGCATAAAGAGGGATGTAGCAGAATATGCAAGTAAGTGTCTAGTATGTTAGCAGGTCAAGGCTGAATACCAGTCACCTTTTGGCAAGTTAAGGTCGTTGCCCATTCCGGAGTGGAAGTGGCAACGGGTAACTATGGACTTTCTGATGGGTTTACCCAAGACTAGTAGGAAGCATGATGCTATATGATTTATTGTTGATCGTTTGACGAAGTCAGTCCATTTTTTAGTTATCAAACAAACTGATTCTTTGCATGTGCTAGCAAAGAAGTATATTGATGAGATAGTGAGACTATATGGAAATCCCGACTCTATAGTTTCTGAATAAGATCCTCGATTTACTTCGAGATTCTGGGGAAGCTTACAAGAGGCTATGGGAACCAAGTTGTGTTTCAGTACTGCTTTCCATCCTCAAACAGATGGCCAATCTGAGAGGACCATTAGGACCCTTGAGGGAATGCTCAGGGCATGTGTGATGGATTTCAAAGGAGCTTGGGATGAGCATTTGCCATTGGTCAAATTTGCTTGCAATAATTTGTACCATTCAAGCATTCAAATGGCTCCTTATGAAGCATTGTATGGAAGGAGGTGTAGAACTCCGATATGCTAGGATGAAGAAGGAGAAAGGAAACTGATAGGGCCAGAGTTACTGCGGACGACAGTTGACAAAGTCAATTTAGTCAAACAACGGCTTAAGGTAACTCAAGATAGAATGAAGAGCTACACTAATGCACATTACAGGGAGATGGAGTACGAAGTGGGTGAGAAAGTCTTCCTTAAGACATCTCCTTGGAAAGGAGTCATGAGATTTGGCAAGAAGGGTAAGTTGAGCCCAAGATATGTAGGTCCTTATGAAATTCTTGAGAGGATTAGACTGCTAGCCTATAGGTTGGCACTGCCACCAGAATTATCACAGATTCATGATGTCTTCCATGTTTCCATGTTGAGGAGATATAGATTAGATCCCTCTCACATCATTCAGACCACTGAGGTTCAGTTGAGGGATGATTTGACTTATGAGGAGACTCTAGTGGAGATCTTGGACACTAAGGAGAAGGTCTTCAGAAACAAGACAGTCCAGTTAGTTAAATTTTTATGGAGAAACCATTATGTAGAAGAGGCCACATTGGAACCTTTGGAAGTAATGAAAGAAAAGTATCCACACCTCTTCAATGATTCAGGTAAGAATTTCGAGGACGAAATTCTTTAAGGGGGGAAGAAATGTTGGGCCCCAAAATTTTTTGTTATTTATTTGTTTATTTATTTTGCTTTATTTCATTTTCTTAGAATTTAGTACATGATTTTTGCAAGCATAAGGACAAATTAAAATTAAGTTAGAGTATAGTATGGTGTTTAATGGATTAAAAGTAGCAAGAGTGTATAAGGGCCTTTTTGGAAGATCACTTAAGCATTTAAGACATAAGGCATATAAGGAAGGGTAAAATGGACTTTTTACACTCATTAAGGGTATAAAAGGGAGAAGACAAGTGTTTTCTTATTCTAAGAAGAAGAAAAATCGAAAATAAGAAGAGAGGAAGAGAGGTTTCGGTGAAGTAGAGAAAAGAATTGAGTTTTGAGCTAGGTTTCATCTTTTCTTAGTTTTAAAGAGAGATTTTGAGATTACTCAAGAAGGGAAAAAGGTAGAGGAAGAGAAGAGCTTCTATTTGAGCTAACAATCTTGTTAATTGGTGAAGATTCAAGGTAAGTTTGACTTTTCATCATTTGGATTTTTGGAAAGGTTTTGATTCATGAAGCTTAGGAAATGCATGGGTTTAGGTATTCTAGGATTAATTTTATTGAATATGTTTTGTGGGTTTTCAATTTAGCAACCCTAATGAATTTGAGATTTTTACCTATGAAAAGGGACTAAAGAAAGACAAGAGGAGCAAGAGGAGAGGCATTTTGAGCAAGTTTAAAGCAAGGAAATTCAAGGTAGGTTACATTTTTATAATTGAGTAATAAGCCATTAATGTTTTCTTCCAAAGCAAAAAAGTTAAATGTTTTCAATTGTGTTATAAATGTGCATTTTATTGCTCTTTGAATGCTTTGAAAAAGTTGTATGGGTTTAGTATGTGGATATGGTGTTGATGATTTATAAAAAGAATGTGAAAATTATTTTTGAAAAGATACTATGGTTATGAATTCACTTTTCGAAAATTTTCCATTTTGGGCAATATGTTTACAAGATGTGAAATGCATGATTATGTGGGTTTGTGGTGGTCCTCTAAGTTAAGTCAAGTGCACTTTGACAAAAGGCTTCTCCCGCCTGCCCGCTAGTAGCATAGAGCTCCTTCATGGACTGCCCAAAGTTTACGGCTATATAAGACCGCTATGTGGAAATGTGTAGTACGCTCTGTTTTTGGATCCACCCAAACCATTCCGATGTGCTTATATGTTTATGATTTGTGACAAGTTTGATGAATTCATTATTCTTGATGTTATGAATTGCTTGATAAGTTGTAAATTTGGGAAGTATGTGTTGCATGGATCTCAATGTGAATTTTAACATGGAAATGAATATTTCAAGGGTTTTTGCTTGTTTCTCGTTATAAAATTGTTACCCACGAGTTTTAAACTCACCTCCATTCCTTCCCATCTCCAGGTAAGGAGCAAGAGATCGAGTGAAAGAGAATCGAGGCATCACTCCAAAATTTGCATCTTTTTTGTTTTAAGCTAGATTTGTGACTATAAGGCTTTAGTTGCATTTTGAGCAAATTACTGATCATGTATATTTTTGTATTTTGGGATTTTGAGATATTGATGTATTGTGGCTTGAAATGCTCATTAAAGCCTTGTATAAACTCTTATCTTTTGATGTTAATGAGATATGATTGTGTTTTTTCGATGACATTTCCAAATTGTACATTTCATTTTCAAGTTTTCTATAGAGGTAAAAATGTGTATTCTGGCTTCAAGGGAAAAACTATATTGATCTAGGATGAAATGGAAAAAGTTATCTTCTTCCAAGTTGTAGATTACTTTTCTATCTTCCCAATGATATATAGTATGAAACTTTTGGACATTGGAGTTGAGAGATATGATCATTAGAAGTTAGTGATGCTGCTTAGGATCTAGAAGTCTTCAGAGAAGTTGTTGATCTAGAAGTCTTCTTTAAAATAGTCTAAGAATGGCCTTAATCCGATATCGTTAGTGAAAGGTATACCCATTTTACCAATGCAAGTCGGAAGAAGAAAAGCAAGAAGGGAGAAGTCGCGACCGCGAGTGCGGACTTGCACGAAAATCGCGATCGCGCAAATACCTCCCCCCTCCCCCCCTAAAACTTGAAAATATTTTACTCTTTGGACATAACTTTGTCATCCGACATCTAAATAACCTGCTTTTTAAACCAATGGATTCCTAACACATTTCTCTATCTCTCCATAAATATTTATAGCTTTTGGGATTGATTCAAAAAAGTTTGATTGAATCAAATTAAGGGTATCGATTAAAAGAGTATGAATTGGATATTTTACTAAACATGCTTCAGTATTTTGATGATTTCTTGATCTATAGAGCTCTAAATGAGATGATTATTGTTTTTAAATAAAATAGAGACATAGAGTTACAAATTATCTGAAGAAATTGAACTTTAATTCAGTCTCTAAGACTTTCAATTTTTGGATGGAAGTTGAGTATATTGTATTGCTCAGTGTAATAATAGTCAAAAAATGTTTGATGTATTACTTTCAGATTTCTGAATCAAAGTGAATGATTTTGGTGTCATTAGAAACTTATGACAATTGAGAACAAATGTTTTGAAGAAGTCGAATTGAAATTATGATTTGAAGTTTCCCAAAATCTGTTCTGAAATAGGAGAAACGAGTTTGATTATGATGAGTGACTAGTGGGGATACGCCGCCTTGTGGGATGCGTGTTCGGATGTCACTTAGGACATCGGGCACGTGTTTCGCGAGGGCGGGGTGCCCAACAATATGCCTTTCCAAGGGGAAATCTTAAGAAACACCTTATCTTCAATTTCAAATACAAGATCTCTATGACGATTATCCACATAACTTTTCTATCTATCCAGAGCATTCTTTACTTTATCTCAAATAATCTGGACTTTGTCTTTTGTCACCTGCACTAGTTCAGGACCTATCAATTTTCTTTCTCCTACATTGTCCCAACATATTAGAGTTCTGCACTTACTTCCATAAAGCGCCTCATAAGTGGCTATGTCAATGTTGGACTTATAGCTGTTATTGTAGGTAAATTATATTAGTGGTAAGTGGGTGTCCCAACTCCCCTTGAATTCCATGACATAGGACCTAAGTATATCCTCAAGTTTCTAAATAGTTCTCTCTGCCTTACCATCCATCTGAGGGTGAAATGCAATACTAACTTCAATCATGTACCCAAAGGCTTTCTGTAAGTTGGGCTAGAATTTGGATGTGAATCTAGGGTCATGATTCGAAACAATAGAGGTTGGTGCACCATGGAGCCTCATTATCTCATCCAGATAAAGCTGAGCTAATTTATTTAAGGGGTAATCATTTCTGATCTGAAGGAAATATGCAGACTTTGTTAGCCTATCCACGATCACTCATACAATATTATGCCCCCTTTGACTCCGTGGAAGCCCTACTATGAAGTCCATAGTACTCTTTTCCCACTTCCATTCTGGGACTGGGAGGGGCTGCATCATTCTTGTAGGTTTTTGATGTTCTGCTTTAACCTGTTGATAGGTTTGGCATTTAGCAACAAATTCTGCTATTTCATTCTTCATTCCTCTCCACCAATAATGTTCCTTGAGGGTGTAGTACATTTTTGTGCTACCTAGATGCATAGCATAAGCTGAGGAGTGAGCTTCCTCTAAGATTTCTTTCTTCAAGTCCCCCACATCCAATATGCACAATCGTTGCCCCCTCTTCATAGTACCATCTTCTTGGATTGTAAATTATGTCCTCTTCCCATTCTCAACTTCATCAATTGGGGATCTTGTTTCTGTCTCTCTCTAACCTGGTCTAATGTAGCCACCAATGCTCCTAAGTCTGCCATATTCAATCTAACTCCTAACGATCTAATTTCCACTAGAAGTGGAAGGTATATTGTCTTCAGTTGTGCTATTGAGCTGGTAGGTATCTTTCTTAAGGCATCAACCACTCACTACATTGGCTTTTCTAGGGTAGTATTCCATCGTACAAATGTAATCTTTTATTAATTCTAACCATCTCCTCTGTCTCATGTTTCGTTCTTTCTGAGTGAACAAATACTACAGACTCTTGTGATATGTGAAAATTTTACAAGGAACACCATACAGGTAGTGCCTCCATATTCTTAATGCAAAAACCAACGCTGTTAGCCCTAAGTCATGGGTGGGATAGTTTTGCTCATGTTTCTTCAATTGCCTAGAAGCATAGGCTACAACCATGTCATTCTGTATGAGAACACACCCTAATCCCTGTCTCGAAGCATCACTATAGATTGCAAAACCATCACTTCTTGTCGGTAATGTAAGCACAGGAGTTGTTGTTAATCTTTCTTTTAATTCATCAAAACTTCTCTGACAAGCATCTGACTACTAAACTTCTCCTCTTTCCTTGTTAACTTGGTCAGTGGGGTTGCTATTTTGGAAAATCCTTCAACAAATTTCCTGTAGTAACCTACAAATCCAAGGAAACTCTTGACCTCTATCACATTAGTGGGAGGTCTCCAATTAGTAATAACTTCAATCTTCTGTGGGTCCACACTAAGTCCTTTAGCTGATATGACGTGGCACAAGAAAGCGACCTTATCAAGCCAAAGCTGGCACTTTCTGAACTTAGCATATAACTGGTGCTCTCGGAGGGTCTGTAAAACTGTCTAAATATGTTCTGCATGTTCCTTCCAACTGTCGAAATACATTAATATGTCATCAATAAAAAAATCACGAACTTATCGAGGTACTCTCGAAACACCCTATTAATCAAATCTATAAAAGCAGCTGGAGTATTTGTTAATCCGAAGGACATAACCAAGAATTCATAATGCCCATACCTAGTCCGAAAGGTAGTCTTTGGGACATCTTCACTGTGAATTTTCAACTGGCGATAGCCTGATCTTAGATCAATCTTCGAATACACCTTAGATCCTTGCAGTTGATCAAATAGATCATCAATCCTTGGGAGGGGATATTGGTTGTGGACTGTCACCTTATTTAACTGTCTGTAGTCGATACATAACCTTAAACTCCTATGCTTCTTTTTAACAAAGAGGACTGGAGCTCTCCAAGGAGAAGCACTAGGTCCCACAAAACCCTTATTTGACAACTCCTCCATCTGTACTTTCAACTCCATTAACTCCATTGGAGCCATTCTGTATGGAGTCATAGAGATTGGTTGGGTTGATGGAGTTAACTCTATCCCAAACTCGATCATCCTATCCGGAGGTAATCCTGAAAGATCCTCTAGAAATACATCGGGAAACTCTCTAACCACCGAAGTATCTTCTAATTTCACCACATCTTTGCCTTGTTCAATCATAGGTGCTAGATATCCCTGTCATCCTTTATTGAGAAATTTCCTAGCCACCATAGTGGTAACTATACTTGTGGGGACAACTTTTCGTAATCCATGAAATGTTACATCTAGATTCCCCAATTGACTCAATCTAACCTCTTTTTTAGAACAATCCACTACTGCATGATGTGTGGACAACCATTTCATTCCAAGAATAATATCAAAATCCCAGATGTCTAATATAATCAAATCTGCCGGGAACTTCTGACCATCAATCATTACGCTATTGCCAACAAACACTCTTTCAGCAAAAAGTGAGTTTCCAGCTGGAATGGAAACTATTATTCCATTGTCTAACCATTGAGGTTCCACATCCAATTTTGCAGAAAAAATTAGTGATAAAAAGAGTTTGTAGCACCGGGATCTACTAAAGCATAAGCAACATGCTAAAAACAAAAATCATACCAGTGATTACATTTGGTGCGACATTTGCCTCTTACTGAGTGACTGCAAAGACTCGAGCTTACGTGTGGGGTTTACCTGCTTGCCCTGTGAGGGCTACTCCCTACCTCCTAAACCTCTGCTGGATGCAGGAAAACTTGACCCTCTAGGTTGAGAATCTCGACCGCCCTGTCTTGCTAAGGTGTTGAAGATCTTACCACTGATCTCTCTGTAGTAATCAACTGAGGGCAATCTCTCCTAAAGTGACCCTCCTATCCACAGTGGAAATAGCCCATTGTATTCATTCGACACTTGCCCAAATGTCTCTTTTAATAAGTACTACACTCTAGCACTGTTGTTCTGGTGTCACGAAAATCTCTGGGTTTATGAGGTGACCCAAAGGATCCCTGACTGGTTGATCTGCCACTACTGAACCTCTACCCACCGATCCATCTTGACTTGCTTTTTCTTACTGAACCCTGAGATCAGCTAGCTGGTGCATCACGTTTTTGTTCTGATCTCATAGTTTGGGTGATCGCCGTTATATTTCTTTCCACCTTCATTGCAACTTCCACTAACTCCCCATAGTGTGTTTGTAAGGCCAGAGACAAATGGATCCTTAACCTGGGGTTCAAATCTATAACAAACCTCTTACACTTTTTCTTTTCACTGTTTGTAATAAACGAAACATGTCTGATAAGCTTTAAAAATTTCTTCTCATATTATGTCATTGACATTGGACCCTGCTCTAGACAAAAAAATTCCTCTACTTGGGCATCCTTATAACTCTGGGGATAGAACCTATCAGTAAACTCTCTTAGAAAATCAAACTAAGATACCCGATCTGGATGACATCTCTCAATAGCTTCCTACCAATATTTTGCCTTGTCCTTGAGAAGTAAGGTGCAAAATACCACTCTCTGCTCATTTGTACATCCCACAACTTGGTATATATTTGTAATTTGGTCTAACCATGCAAGTGCGCTTTCTAGATCTCCACTTCCATCAAAAGACTTTACGCCCAGTTTACACACTAGCTCAATGGAACATCCATAAGTTTCTCCACTTTCGTGTGACTATCGCATCACTACGGCGAATATATGAACCATCTGCTCTATGGTAAAATTTCCCCCAGTTGGTTATGTTAGCCTTGACGGTTGAGATTGTGGTTGATTCATGGAGGCACTTACTGAGTCTTGCAAGTGTTCCTCTTCCCTTCCTGGTGGTGTTTAGGTGTATGAGCCATTGGTGTGGCCCTACGGGGACGTCCATGGCCTCGTTTGTGCATCATACTATGCATTTGGCAAATTGCAAATGTATAAGACTTTCATGTCCTGAACTATATGCATGTAAATCACAACATTTTATAGGTCACCTCAATTTGAAAACAACTTAAAAAACATTTGCAAATGAATTAAATAGAAAAGGGTAACTTGGCTCTGACACCAACACTAATAGGTCCTTTTCCTGATGACTAGGTCACTTGCCTGGCACCCCACGAAAACCCTCCATTTGATATCTATTCTAACTGGAAAGTTCCCCTAGAGCTAAGCCTTTTCCCTTTTCTTCAAAATATTTTAAAATCAATATAAAGAAAAGAAAAAGGAATAGTAGTGGAAGTTTATAAAAGTAACCTTCATTAAAAATTTCAGCAGCATAACAACTGTTATTTAATAAAACCAAAAATTGGGGGTTCCTAAAAAGCAATTCAAAACACTTCTATCCACTTAACCAAAGCACCATTGCTACTTCTAGACTTCAAGTCCATTCAGAAATAATCTCAAAGGGTCAAACACATTCATGCATTTACTTAAAGAAAATAACATTTATAAATAACCATATTTTCACAAAACCAGGATCAGGACATATTTACGAAGATGATGAACTATACGAAGTAAAACATTTACAATCTATCTTTACACAAAAGATGTTCAAAACATGTTCCTAATTATGCAATACATGTAAAAAAATGCACAAGCAAAATTGCCTACACAGCCGCATGTGACGAAGCTAGCTACTTAAATGGTGGTGTCCTGGCTATTGAAATCCCTGACCGTGCACCTGGGAGGTTAAAATTTTAAAAAAGAGAACATAAAATAAAGAGTGAGCTAAATGAGCTCAGTGAGTGTTATAGTTTCCATTCAAACATTTATACAAACATTAACCTCTATGAAGAACAAACATAATTTCCTTTTCTTCTCAAGCAATAATCAATGTTCTGAGATAACAAATTCATATAATCAATGCACATGTAAAACACAATCAAGTTCCTCTTTTCTTGTAAGGTAAACAGAGATGGAGATCAATAGTTTCACAAACTTTCTCTTTTAAAATTTTCTTTTCCATTTTGGTACCGTTAGGTGTAAGCCCACGGAGTTGGTTCTGCATCTCTTACTTGTGCTTGGCTAACCTCTAGTAACAGAGCTAGTTCTGCATCGCTTACCCACACTAGGTTAACTACTATATATCGATTATTATAAAGTTGGTTCTACATCGCCTACCCATAACGATGTTGACACTACATATAAATCAGTAGTTACGGAGCTAGTTCTGCATCGCTTACCTGTAATAGGGTTAGCACAATATATACTCCATATGTGTAGAAGGCAACTCACAAGACATACTGACAGACACGACACCACCCACTGCTAGTGATAGACACTCCCCACAAACTTTGCCATGCACGTTAGGACGTACTCTGATCGGTATAATCATATGTATAAGGAGACCTAATGGCATACCACAAGCTAAACAACAATTAATACAAAGGTGCACCACATTTCTACACCAATTCAGTTAATGTTCAAATTTCATTGTCGTACCAATTCAGTGCATATGCAATTTTAATTCAGTGCCATCTCAAAGCATATATATAAATCTCATAAAAATTAGCTTTCAAATTCAAATAGCAACACCAATGCACTTATTCATAAACATACTTTTTATGATAAAATAGAAACCACTTTTCTTTCATAAAATCAGTTTAAAGATACACTCACAGTTTTGCACACTTATCGCCAAGCACACTCACGCGTTCGGTGACTCTTCTTTACCTACACAAAATGCATTTTGCTCAGGCATTTATTTCCAAATTAGAAAATATGGCATTAAAACTATATATTCAGTTTGACTGAATACAAGATTTGTATTTTATTGTGTAACACGTATGCTAATCATATTTCTGTTTACTTCTGTAAGCTAGCCTATTGGTCACCGTTTCCAAATCTAACTTCAAAATTCACTTAAGTACCATATTTTATCCATTCTAACTTACCAATTCCTTCAAAACAAAATCTCACCCAATTCAATTCACCTTATCACAATCATGCATGATGAGTCACGGTTATGACCCATGTCCAAAATCTATCCTTAGTAGTATTAAAGGAAAGAATAATATGAAAAACCTTAGAAACAATGATAGGACAATCAAACATAGATGGAGGCTTATTAGTTGGCAAAACTTAATATGACATGAGTCTAAATTATTTTCTACATTGATCACTATATTGGAATTGATTAACTCATTATTCTTTTAAATTTCTTTAGATTTCTCTGGCTATAAGAATGTATGTATTGAATGAGTTGAGGTAGAAGTATTGTTATTTGGATTAATAGCTTGTTCGTTTGAACTATCAGGCCCCATCATGGTAGTCCCCCTTATATAATTTTGACCAATAGCTTTCCGAGTCTTTCCTTGCCACTTTAAGTTTGGCTTGCACTGGTATAATACTCTAACAATTTCCTTTATCAATATATCATTGTCACTTAGCCTCATTATTGGAATGATGTCAGGAAAAGATTGCTTAAGCTCTAATAGGACATAAAGTCTCAAGAAAGCAATTCTAAATCTTAAGACAGTGGCCTCATCTATATATAATGGCCTCCCTATGAAGCTAACCACATCCTATGCCCTTTAGTTGACCAATTCTCTATAGGCAATTTATATAAATTGACCTAAATTAGTATTTAATTAAGCATAATGTTATCAAGATTAATACCCATCTTCCAAGGTTGGATAAATAAAGGCATGCAATAGAAGTGCCTTATATTATCTTCTGTAGACTTTTATTCACCTATAAGTCTAGAGAACTTGAATAAGAAAAAGTTGTCCTCATTCTTAGGATGTCCTCCAAACCTTGAATTTTTTGGTTTTTAAGAGCCTGAGACTTAATAAGGGGAAATGCTAGCCTTTTCCCTATGAAGAAATTAACCACTGTAAAGGAATAGGATAAGGAACTTTTGTTGGACCCCGCTTCCGAAGCCCAACCTTTTTGCGAAAACACGAAACCTTATGCGTGGCTATTACCCCAAATGGTTCATTCATTGAACCCTTATTAGACAATTATCAATTCATATTCATTACTCTATATTTTGATTTCTCTAAAATATCCCAAAATTACTCCATGGCGGTCCAAACTAACCAATCATTATGTTTGAACTTAATTCTCCTGTTTGCGAATAGAATTAAAAACCCTTCAATCAGAACTTAAATGGAATTCTTCAATTAAATCATAGTCCTAAGTCTCTCGTTTTAATTTGGAGCAAGAATCACTTCAATTGGAGCTCCATGGCTCAAGATATGCATAAAAATCCCAAGTAGGTTCATCACCCGATTAAGCTCTCCAACCCGACCACTTACTTACAATAAATCAAACTTCTTGAATTTAAAACCAATGACCATAAAATTTTAATAGAAGGTAGAAAAATGTGTTAGAAATCTAACGCCACAAGAATCGCCTCAATCGGAGGTCGGACGAAGGAGATCTGGCCTAAAGAGTCCATCCTGTTCATACCCCGATTCCTACTTGACATACTTTGGGAAAAACGCCATAAATTTCGCTACAGATGTCGGATTGACTTCATTGTTATACCAAGTTATATGTACTCATCCTGCTCTACAACTTTCATGAAGACCAAAAATCGAAATTCGGACGTTAAGGGGGTCAAAACACACGGGCCGTGTGAATTCACACGGTCTGCCTGTGTTCCTCTCGGGTGGAAGGGGTGCGCAGGGGTTGGGTTTACATGGTCCGTGTAATTCTACACGGGCTGACCGTGTAACACTCTGCCAACACAAAAAATTTCACCCTACAAGCCCCTCTTCAAGCCCTTAAACCCCTTCTAACATTCCTATACCTCAAACCCTTTCCCAACTCCACAAAAACCACTCCAAACACATCTAACAACACCAAACATCATTGAAATTCAACTCCAAATCATTCATCACATACCTTCTTCCCAAATTCAACATGTTCTTCCATCACTAGCTACAAGTTAATATCTCAATAAAGGATAACCACATATGTCATTTTCAAACTTAAATGAAACATAATCATACAATATAAACTTCTCAAGTCTCAACTCATCATCCTTACCTAATTTACATTTCAATTCCATCATCATTCAATTACCAATCTAAATACATCAACTCTCAAACCTCAACTCAATTAACTCATTTTAAACACAACTCCAATCCTTCCTCCAAGCTCTCATATTCCTATGTCTCATACAACATCATCATTTCTATTCATTCATAATTCCTATCCTTCCTTTCCATAACATTTCACTTACACTTAATGGCAATTCATATTCAATTTTCATCAATTCAATTGGATC
>JAOQMR010063694.1:0-23082 GCA_027563865.1 Erythroxylum pelleterianum | reverse complement strand
GTTTGTCCCGGTTAGGTTTTCCGACCTCTGCGTGGATACCGTTAGAGACGGTCTCCTTTGGTCATTATGGTTTGACTTTGTTATATATACACAACGATCCTGGCTTTCGGGAAGGTCCCGGAATAAAAAATTTTATTTTTCTGCACCGTGTTCATGTGATGGACACACCGAGATTTTCCTACAGGTTAAATTTGAGCTTGATTAGGGTTAATCTCATTTTATTATGATTATGAAAATTTGGGGAATTTCCATTGAATTCGAATTAAATGAAAATTTTGGTTGTGTTAGGAAATCAAGAACCTACCCAAGAGCAAGAGGAAGGGCACCATTGAATTTGGATTTTTCAAGAGTATAAGGTGGGTAATTTATTTATAGTTATTCTATAATGGGCAAAATGCCTTATGTGTGCATATATGTGTATGTGTATGCTTGAATTGATAAATTGTGAATTGCTTTGATGTGTTTATGTTATGTTATACATTGAAAGATGTATGACATTGTGATAAAGATTGAATGAGCATGATTATCCTATGCCTTTTATCATGGAATTTTGAGTAAATGGAAAGAAGAAAAATCATAAGAATATGAATTTGAGAATGATCGAATTAAGCATGCGATGTGAATGATTGAATTAAGCATGAGAATGTGAGATTGTGAATGATTGAATTAAGTATGAGATTTGATTTTGTTTGGGAGAGAGAGGAACCGTTTCGTTAGTCACGTGCACGTTGACGTTAAGCCTTCTCTCGACTGCCCGCTTGTGGCCTATAAGATCTGATAAGTGAACTCATTTCGTTCACGGAGTAAACTTCAGTTTCTCTATTTTGTTCACAGAGCCCTCGAGCTAAATTGTGTGTGCATTTGCATTTTGATGTGTTAAAGATATGATGCGAATTGTGTGTTATGTTTGAATGATAATTGACATCTTGAATGATAATTGACATCACATGTGTTTAATGAGATGATGTTTTGAATTATGAGATGTGTATGGAAATTGTAAATGCTAAGATTTATTGTTGGTCTATGTGGATATTTGTACATGTTTGATTGTGTGGCTCATTGCCAATGGTTATGAATAAGTTAGCCACTGAGTTGTATAGCTCAACCCATGATTTTCCTCCTCAGGTGCGAACCGAGAAGAGTAACGACCCTTGCAAGGCATTCGGATACTCCAAGATAGCTAGGTGTTGGCCCCAAAATTTTTTTTCCTTTTAATGAGCATGATTAGGGTGAATTATGAGATTAATGAAGATTGACATGAATTAGCATGCATTATTAATTAGGTTAGGTGGCATGAACTAGTATGAATTAAAATTAATTAAAGAGTTAAGTGAAAAAGGGCTTAATGATTAAGTGGGCTTTAAGGCCCAAGAAAGGGAGTTAGGTTAAACATGGTCAAGGCTAGCCTAATGGGCTTAGTAGACTAAGGTAAAGGACTTGGGAAAGTAGTAATGGACAAGGCTTTGGTAATTAGGGTTTAATGGGCTTATGAAGTAAATGGACTTAAGTAAGAAAGCTTAAAAGAATAAGAAATGGGCTTGGATAAGAGTGGGCTTGAGTTAAGTATAAAAGGAAGGCTTAAATGAGGAAATTGTTTAGGAAACTAGAGAGAGGAGCCGAAAATAGAGAGGAGAAGAGAGGGAGATCGTGGAGAGGAGAGAAGAAAGGGAAGAAAAGAAGAAAATGGCTAGGTCTTGAAGTTTGAAGGTGATCAAGGAGGTTTTTGAAGAAAGTCCAAGAAGGAAACGGAGAGAGGAAGATCTAAGCTACAAATCAAGCCTAGAAACTCTTTGATTAAATAAGGATTTGAGGTAAGTGATATGTTTAAGGTTTAGTTTTTGTTTAGGTTATGGTTGAGAAAGATGAAGAATAAGATGGGTTTAGTGATTCTCTTATTAATTTCATGCATTAGGTTAGTTAGGTTTTTCAATTTAAGTCATTAAAGTGGGAATTGTTGTCGGACCCCGATTTCGGAACCCAATTCTTAACTTTCTCTGGGTCCATCACTGTTGGGTCCCGTCACCGAAGCCCGACATTTTCTTGGTATAATTCTTGTACTTGATTTTCCTGGGGGATTATCAATTACATTTCATATATTGGACCCCGTTTTCGGAGCCCAATACTCGGATTCCTAAACCCTAGAAAAGATATAAAGATACAAAAATAAAAATAAAAATAAAAAATAAAAAATAAAATAAATTGAGGGTTGGGTTACACGGGCCGTGTGAATTCACACGGTCAGCCAGTGTAACTATCGGATGAATTTTATCCGAGAATAAAAGGAGGAACACGGTCCGTGTAACGTTACACGGTCTGACCGTGTTCCTTTCGGTGAACATTGGCGCAGGCGTTTAAGGGTTACACGGTTCGTGTAAGCTTACATGGTCTAACCGTGTAACTCTCGGGTGAAAATCGCTTCGAATAACAAGGGATTACACAGTCCGTTTAAGAGATAACAGGTCTATTTCTAGTTTAAGAGAACTAAACAACCCTACGTCGAATTGAAGAGAACCAAGTATACAAAACTAACTTGTTAACATAAGATTTGGCATATGTGAGATATTAACATATTTTTTTAAAAACTTGTAATATTCATACTAAGGTTCAATCCTTAGCTGTTTTTGCATTAGGCCTTTTTTTAATCTATTATCTCCTTATAGTCTCCTATGCTGAATCTTTTAACTGTTGATTTTCATAAGCTTTTTCTCACTATTCTTTGTCGGTTTGCACTACGATGTTGGACTCCATTAAGCTCCTGTCTATACTCAATCTTTTAAATTTTATCCTATCAGCCAGGGATGGAGCCACTGTGGGGGCACTTGCCCAACAAACTCCAAAAAATTTTACATTAAAAATTATTATTTTAAAATTTTAACTTATAAAAAAATTAAAATTTTGCGCCCATTAAATTTTTTTTGCCTCCAGTGAAATTTTGCCCCCATTTAAAAAAATTTCTGGATCCGTCCCTACTATCAGCAATAAGTAGATTCTTACATACCTAACTTCCGTCAAATAGTTGTGTTTTCATCCACACATACACACACAATATATAATATAATATAATATATATATTGATTTTTCAATAAAACTAGTTACGTAGATTAAACTAGATGTAGATGGTAATAATTGATTGCATGATTTATGAAGCATTTAATTTATAAGATATTTGGCACTTATTTTAATTTATATTTTCTTCACAACATTTTTTTTTGGCTCTCCAATGAAGAATGAATGAATTCATGGAAGTCTAAGTTAAGTTTGAATGATCAAAGGATGAATTTATAGGAATAAATTAGGACATGGCATCAATAGTGGGAACAAAAAGGACCTACTTTTTTTAAAGGATTAGCCCAGGGGACTAATCCCTCCGCTGCGGGAATATCTCAAATCAAGGAGGGCTACAGCTAGCCCAGGAGTTTGTTGCATTCCCAATGGTGGGGATCGAACCCTTGCCTACTTGGTTAGGCGACGAAGGTATGGACCACCTACGCCAACCCACTGGGTTAAAAGTGTAAAGGATATGGAATAGTTCTAGGAGAAAAGCTCATGTATTACGTAATGTGTATGAAATATATATAGATAATTGTTGTAATAAACTGTATTCTAAGTATCTACGAAGATATACATGAATAATATGAATAATACAATATCAGTGCAGATATACATAACAGATATATGCTAACTAACTCCTATTACACCCTCACAAGATGAAGTCACGGGACGTAACATTCATCTTGGTCCGAAAAGCTTCAAACTTATGTCTGGATAGTGGTGGTCAAGGCATTAACAATTTGATCCAGTGCAGAAATGTGAGAGACATTTAGATGACGTTTTTGCACCTGTTCGCGAACAAAATGGTAGTCCAGAACAAGATGTTTCATCCAGGAATGAAAGACCGGATTAGAGCATACATACGTAGCTTCTAAATTATCATAGTAAATCGTTGGTGCTACTGAGCAATGAACATGAAGTTCTTGGAGAAGATTGCGAATCCACATGACTTCTGCAATAGTGTTTGCTACTACACGATATTCAACTTCGGTAGAGGATCCAATAACTGTACACTGACACTTTGAGCTCCAGGAGATGGGTGGCTTCTAAAATAAATAACATAGGCAGATGTAGAGGTTTTGGTGTCAGCGTCTCCTCCCCAGTCGGCATCACTGAAGGCTTAAAGTCAAAAATGTCTTGGTCGATGTAGTTGAAGACCTAAGGCATGGGTATGTTTGAGATATCGAAGTGTGCGTTTTAGTTGTTGGAAGTGAAGTGTAGTGGGTTTATGCATGTACTGAGATAGCTTATTTACAACAAAGTTAAGATCGGGGCACATCAGGAGAACATATTGTAGGGCTCCTAATATATTGCGATATAAACACACATCAGTTGGGGCTGAACCGTAATCTATTTTGAGGGTGGCAAATGTAAAAATGGGAGTAGTATAAGGATTGCAATCTGCCATATGAAATTTCATAAGTAAATCATGGATGTAACGTTGCTGAGAGAGAAAAATGCCATTAAAATTTGGCATGAGTTCAATGTCGAAAAAGTAAGATGGAGCGCCCATGTGCTTGAGTGAAAATTTGATGGATAGTTCTTTAACAAAAGCATCAAGTGTAGGCGGAGAGTTTCCAGTGAGTAGCAAATCATCCACATATACTAGAACGTACAGAGTAATCCCTCGACTGTGATATATGAATAGAGAGGAGTCACTCGTACTGCTGAGAAAACCATATCAGAGGAGGAAGAGCCGAAGTTCTTGATACCAGGCACGCGGAGCTTGCTTCAGGCCGTAGATAGCTTTATGTAGTTTGCAAACATATGTTCGATGCTCCATGCGGATAAAACCCGGCGGTTGTTTCATGTAAACAGTTTCAAGGAGTTGACCTTAGAGAAATGCATTATCTTTAAGTCCTTCATGAAAGTTGTAGAGGGTTCTTTTATATTTCCATAGACACTAAGTGTGTAAAATTTGGAGTTCTGGATCAAAAGTTATGATGTTTACAAGTTTTGGTACTATTTAGGAGGAGATTATCGATCAGTCATCTTTGAGTGAATTTTTGACCCCTTTAAAGGTCGATCTGACCTTTGAGTCCTTCATGAAAATGGTAGAGCTGTCTTTTATCTTTCCAACGGTACCAAGTTTGTCCAATTTGGAGTTCGGTGTCAAAAGTTATGAAGTTTTGAAGTTCAGATGTTGGATCAGCGAGGGCAGGGCACCTACTAGGCCAAGCTGTCTTCATGAAAAGGCTCGCAGCAAATCGCCGGCCTAGCGCCCCGCTCGGCCAAAGGGCGGGCAGCTTGTCCATTTTGTCCACTTGTTGGCCGACCAACCTCCCTCCACTCTTTTGATCATAACTTCTTCGTCCGACCTTCGATCGATCTGATTTTCAAAGCGTTGGATTTTTAAGACATTTTTCTATCTCTCCACACCAGATTGATCGGTTTTAATGTTAATTTGAAAAAGATTGATTAGATCAAATTGGAAAGATCGGTTGAAAAAGTCTGAATATGGTTCAGTAATTTGGAGATATCTTAAGCTATAGAGCTCCAATCGATCTGATTCTTGTTGTAAATTAAACTAGAGACATGGATCTACAAGTTATCTAAAGGAGTCGAACATCAATTTAGCCCCTAAGATGTTCAATTTCTAAAGTGAAGGTACGGGTAGTGTGTTGGTCTGAACATGTGTTGGGAATAACTTTTCCGTCCGACATCCGATTGACCTGATTCTTGAGGCATAGGATTCGTGAAATATTTAATTTCATTTCTATATGAAATTGGGAATTTTTTAAGATGAAATTGACGTGAATTGATTAGGTCAAAGTGAAGGGATCGGGTACTTATATTTTTCTGGTCATTGTAGTAATTTTGGTGTCAATGGATTTCTGAAATTTAGGGGAACATTTTGTGATGGGATTTATGGAATGATACCGGGATTTTCACGAACATGCATAGTATACATTTCAATTCACGCCTGTGCATTATTAAATATTTCTGACTGTCCAAATTGTGATATATGTGCTTTTGCATTATTATAGAGGCGCTTTTGGAACGTCGATCCACAGACGTTGCCGAGACTTCCAGGCATTAGCTCGGAAGCTATTGATGACTGACCTAGATGGCTCTCTCGATTATTATATGTTTACTGTGGAGATAATGGTGGGTTTGTGATTGAATATGAATGTAAATTTCGGACAGAAGGTCCAATGTCTTGGGAGCTATGCCATAGAAGTGTCACCTGTTTGTGACTCTGAGAATTATTTATATTCTGATGTGTTGTATTAATCGTGATATGTGTTAAATTGTGACACGTGGATTAATTGTGATACATTTACTGGTAAATTGGGACATATGCATTTCATACATGAATGCGTGATCAGATAATGATAGTTATGACCGGAGCAGCCACCGAGAGTTAAAAGCTCAACGTATTAGGGTCTCGAGCCCACAGTGATTCAGAGCCACAGGCTCACCGATTAATGAGCCCTCTATGGGACAGTTATCAATGAGCCCTATATGGGACAGTTATCAATAAGCCCTATATGGGACAAATATCAATGAGCCCTATATGGGACAGTTTAGACGCTCGGTCACAACACCGAAATAAATTGGAAAGGCGTCACATGCGGATGTCATATGCATTTGTTGTAATCTCTCTGATTGAGTGAAAGGCAAAATGTCTTATGATTCTGTGATCACAATCATATGGTACTTCTGACTGTGGATTATAAAACAATTATGTTATGCTTGAGTGGTGCATGTATTCAATTGGTTGTGTATGTTTAATTGAATGATATGATTATGGTCAAAGTGAAATTGTCTATGTTCAAGTGACATTGTGTAATGTGATCAAATATGCAATAATGTGAATATATGTTATCAAACATTATGTGTTGCATGACCATCGATGATGGTCACCTCACTGAGTTCGCAAAACTCACCCAAAATTTGCAATTATTTTTCAGGACCCAGAAGAATACCTCGTTAGGAAACGGGCGTATAACAACCGCATGTGAGTGAAAGAAGAGGTCAGGATCAGTTCGCGTCTGCATTAGTGTCAAAGCATTCTATATTTTATTATTTTATACAAATATGTATTCCGCAATTTATGAAAAAATGGTGTTTTGAAATTATAGTGGGACCTAAATGGGCTATTTGAAATTTAGCGCCCCCTTACCACAGGGTATACACCGGAACGCCCGGAGGTCATTCTGGTACATATCTTACGATAAAGGCGCACTACGATCGATCACTACATTCACTCCCCACGGCATCATTTTAATATTTACTATAAAGAATCAATAGAATTTCATCACATTTTTGAAACCAAAAGTTTCCTCATTTCATTACTCAAAATCAAAACTTTACAATGTCATCTTCAATCCTTAATATACATATATCTACAAAGTCTAGTACAAGGTCTCTACAAAACTGAGGAAACTATACATGACAACTAACTATGTCATCCAAAAATATTCCAGCTGACCGACCTTTGCGCCATAGCTTCACTTCAATGCACACTCTATGCGGTAGTGGAGCCACTCAATTCCCTAGCCGTCTATCGGTCCTGAAAACAATATTGCAATTTTGCTAAGTTTTGCGAACTCAATGAGTTAACCATCATCGATGGTTTCCTCCAGGAAGCACATATCAATTCACATATCAATAGTTGCACAATTTCACATAGCCAACATTTCATAATTATCCCATTTCAACATACATTACTCAATGTGTTCAATTAATCACATAATCACATTTCATACATTTTTACAGTTTCTCAGCATTCTATCAAATCATAATACATATGAAATGCTTATGAGACCCATTCCAATTATTACGTTGTTGAGACCGAGTGCCTGAACTGTCCTGTATCTATTGGATACCAGGCTCATTTTCAATCGGTGAGCTTTAAGCTCTAACGGTGGCTACTCAGGTCCAACTGCCATTATCTGTTTATGCATTCATGGATGGAATGCATGTAACACAATTTGTCATATTCTAACACATAGTTCCCATATTCACATCAATCAACAATTCAATAATGCAATTGTCCAGTACACAATTCATTCATTCAATCAAAACAATAGCAATTAAGAGGAACCGTCTAGGTTACTCACAGTTGCGCCCAAAGCTAACGTCTGGACAGTCCAGCAACGTCTGATAGTTGACGTTCCAGTTGTTTCTCTATAACCAAATAACACTTGTAATTCACAATGTGCATAAGTAGCAATGTTTAAGAATGCACATGAATGAAATAAAAGATGTACAATACATGCATGACAATCTCGGGTAACATTCCCTCATTTGAAATTGCAAAATCATTCTCAAAACAAACTCATCCTTTGCTGAAATCATGCCTTCGGATTTCTAATAGAGAGTGAAGAAGAAATAATTTGATCATACTCCCTTCTAGAAATATGTTCCCCTATGTCTCATGATTCCATGGGCACAAGAATCGCTCAATTTGGTTTCGTAGGTTTGGAGATATTCCTCAAGCATTAATGAGCAGTTGAAAGAGTACTAAACTGGATTCCATCGAAAATTTAATCATCTTAGGGATTGAATCACAATTTCACTTCTTCATACCTTTGTAGCCCTATTTCTTAACTTTACTACAAAGAAAGAATCATCTCATTTGAAATCCTATAACTCCAATTAAGATAAAAACATTGACCTATGTTCAGTAAAACTACTCCCGTTGATATGGTTCTAAGAGACTCTCACACTTTCCTTTGATCAATCTCTTTCAATTTAACTCTAATTAATATAATTTTTGGTGGAGATGTATCCAAATGTGTTAGGAATCCAATGCCATAAGAATCAAGTCATTTGGAGCTCTAGAGAAGGTGTTATAGTCAAAATAAGCAACCATGTTCATGCTTAATTTCCAATTTGACCTAGTTTGGAGTGAATGCCATACCTTTCTCTACACAACTCGGATTCCTTTCGTTCTTATTCCATTTTAAAGAAGACATCAAGATCTACAACTCGTATTAAAGGCATCAAATTCAGCCTCAAAATGAGTCAAAAATGCGATGTACAGTAAGTGACCCGAGACGGACTAACGGACATACATCGACCAAACACTCCAATTTCACCCGAGATAGTCCGTTTAACGGACACACACTGCCCCTAGGGTGCTTTTACACCTGAAACAGTCCGGAGTCCGTTTAACAGACACTCAACCCAAATACACTCTCCAAAGCCTTTTCTAAGCTTCCTACACCCATCCTATCATCATGTAAACCCATAATCTTATCAAATTCACTTGTTCTATCACAAATCTACTTCATAAAAACACAAACATCAATATAATTACATTAACTTCTCAATTCTCAACTCATTTCATCCATTAATCTCAACATCATCTACCTTCTCCAATGTTCCATTCTCTTTTCATTTCATACCTTAATTCTACATTCTAAACACTTCAATCTCAACCATCATTCATTCAAATGAAGGGGCATACATATAAACATCTCAAGTTTGGCTCAAACATTCATACCAAATTCATAGCACTTGAAACAAATTCATATCCATTTCTTCACAACAATGTCAATCTTAAATTTTTCTAACTTCATACTAACATTTAAGCCCCTTCAAAACCAAATTCCTAACTATCAACTTCATAAGCCTTGTAGTTCATTACCTCTTAATTCATTTACATCAAACCTCAATCCAATTAGACAACTATGAAAACAATCATAACTATACAATTGAAACACACTCAAAGATCAAGCTAAAGCCAAATTTCCAGATTTTTACCTATATTCAATCTTAGCATCAAATTCATCTATAACATTCCCATGCCTTCATCCATAATTCACTACTCAATTCAACATCAAACAATCATTCACAAGCAATTCATGGACCATATGTGTCTATAATCAAAACAGGGTATATATCTAGACATAGTCATTCAAGCACTTCTTTAGTCCATCATTCACAATTCTAACTCTCTCTATACATTTCCATGAACTCAAAACTCAACACATACACCTAAGCACATCATGAACAATTCTTAACCTCAATTAAAGCACATACATGAGCCTTGTGTAAGCATGAACAAATCATCATTTCTAACCTTAATTATGCAAGATTCAAGACATGAAACATAATACTTACTTGATTTAACTACTAAAGCTTCAATTTCTTCAATGAAAACACCAAGACCTAATTTCAATCTTCACCAACGAGCATCCTCATTCAAAGGTGAACGAAGTAGGTTTGTATGGAGAGCAAGGAGAACAAAGCAAGATAACAAGTAAACAAGAAGAAGATGGTCTCTAGATTTAGTGAGGAAGAACACTCAATACTTGGAGAAGGAGGAGCCACGATAATGGGGTAAAACAGGAGGAAAAATGAAAACAAAAGGTGATTGAGGGAGAGAGTGTCGTATGGGAGCAAGAAGGAAGCTTAAAATGGAAGTAACTTAGGTTAAAAGGCATTAAACACATGGCTATAATGAGGCCATGTATCAAGCTCCTATTACTTCCTTCTAATTAATAAATTTTAACCCAAATCCCAACACTTAACACTTGTCCAATAATCCATATAGCCATATGTTCATAATCCAATACCCTTGATAATAAATTCTACTACCATTGACCAATTGGTCCGCCGTCCGGCAATTTTCCTAGTCCGAGATTTAACCCCGAAAAATTTCCTAAAATTTTCCAAAATTATAAAATCATTATTGACACTCTCCAAATAATTTTTCGAGATCAACAACCCATAATTCTTGTAATTCTCAATCAATTACAGTTATAACCAAATAGACCGGGAATGTCAATGTATGCATGTACAATAATTTCATGTGCAACAATGTCATTTTTCACAATACAAATATGTCACATAATGTATGCATATGCAATAACATTTCTAACCCCTCACTGATCACTCAAAAATTCCCATTTTACCCTTCCTGCTGGTACCGGGATGTTACATGAAATACTGTTGAGTGTATTGTTATGACTGGAAATGTTTACAAATGAAAGTAGACCCAAATTGGTTTTTGGTTTCTGAGCTTTTGAATGTTTAAAAAAAATTTATACTGAGTTTACTGAGTGATGTAGCACGCTACCCTCGCGGGGCACGGACTCGAATATCACCATCGATGTCGAGTTCGGGTCACGCGAAAGTGGGGTGTTACATTTAGGTGGTATCAGAGCCCAGAAGTACGAGCTTAGCTGGGCATTTTCTAAAACATAGGTTTAGTTACATGCATTTAAGTCATGTCGTAGCAGATCGTGGCAACTGATCCCTAGTCGGAGTCGCATGAGTATGAGTCAGATGCATAAACATGTGTTAAGCGATTAAGTGTGAGAAAAGTGACGATATGTTAGAATTGAGCCAATGAAGGCGTATGGGCAATTAGGAATGGAAAAGGAAAAATGGGTAATGATATTCATATTGTACTGTGGTTACAAACCCTTGAATGCGATATGAATGTGAATACATTGGCATGAGCTGATTTAGGAAAGAAGTACTATTAATAAATGAAGAATGAGACTTAAAGTGTATAAATCGAGTAGAAAGAAAACAAAAATGCTATAGTCTGGAGAGGTCAAATTTAGACATGAGAAGAATATCGGTTAAAGTGATACGAGTATGATTTAGCATAAAAATATGCCTACGTGAGATTCAAAGTTTAGGATGACTAGGAATTTATGATTCTGACTTGTATGTGTGATAAAATGGGGGATAATTGGAAATGAGCACAAGTACATGATTCGATAAGGCAGATATAGATTCACTACCTTTGTGTTGGTGTTTATTATGGAAGATGATATCGATATTGTGATGAGCTTGATAGTGTACCGTACTGATTTACCTACGAATGAAATAGAGAAGTGATTATATTGTCAGGAAGAAGTAGCAATGGTAAGATTAAAGTGTAAAAGCCCGGGTAAAAGAAATAACTCGATTAGACTTGGATTTGAAATATGAAAGTTGTGATTTGGTGTGAGCATATAGCTTGGATATTGCGATTACATTTCTTGATTCTGTGTCTATTATTCTAATGGATTGAGCATATAAAAGGAACATGACGTGACAAGTGATGATACGTGATACATGAAGTGTAATATGGAAAGTTAGAAATGCACCTAGGGTTGGATTGTACGTATGCATGTGATTATGGAAAAGATGATAACTCAAAGGAGAATAGTGCACTTAAAATGCTAATTCAATGATCATGATCGGATGATGCATTAGAAGAAGAAGTAAATACTGAACAACTAGGAGGAGAATCACTGTCAATATGTGCGTTAAGGTGAGGAAGGAAGTGCAAGGCACATTATTGGCCTACAAAAATCGGTTTCTGTTATGATCAAATGGTGAACCCCAATCATGGGCGAGAACAAGAATAAATTGAAATGTCAGTATTATTAGCGACTGTAAATGATTGGAGACTTGATATAAATACATCTCTAGGTAAGATGAAAGGGTTTTGGATGGTATATACCAGGGTGTTTGCGTAAATGAAACTGTTTAATGCCTCTTGAGCCTTCTTATCGAGGATGTATTGACCATAGGAGTCATAATACGAATTGATCTTATTAAGATAATACGAGATGTTGAAATGGCTTTTCCTGCCAATAAGTACTCATGGACAATAGGTGAGTGAAAATATTGAGGCTGGGACCAAGAAATCACTGAGAAAGGGTCAAAAAGCCAGGTAATTTAGTTTATGACCAAGGAAGGCAGGCCTTCCTTGACTGGTAGCTGAGATCATAATCTTTTTTCTCGATTCAACAATGGAATCTGGAAATTCTTCCATTGTCCAGAGGTTAAAGGCCTCTCGTTTGATTTAATCGGGTTTGCTTCAGAAAGGAACTGACAGACGCAACAGAGGAAATTTTTGAACTAAGCTGACAGGTCTCCAAGAAAAGTTGTGATGTGCTAAATAGTGTGTCAAAAGTGAATATTGGAGTTATCTCCATAGCAAAGACTTAAGTATAAGAGAGAGAAAAGGCTATTGGGAGAGTATATATCTTGTGATGATGTAAAATGTCCAACTATTTAAGAGGATTTCAGCAAGTCAAGGAGATATTCTTGTGAATGTGAGGTGAATTTCGGTCTACATCATAGTCTGTGTAAATATGTTTGGGAACCACAAATTAGATCTGATGAAGGGGTTTCTAACACAAGAAGTTATGTTTGTCGATAAATTGAAATGTGGAGAGCAACAAGTCTGAATGAACAAACATTAGAATAGGTCAATGTGGAAGCATAGGGACATTTAAAGAACTACTGAAATCCGTCAAGAAAAAGGAAGTTCAATGAAAAATTGAGGATAGCATGTGATAATACTACTGCACTGAGGAATTAGTTACTTAAGGAATTACAAGACCTAAGCATAATGAGTTTGAGGTTATATCTATTGGAGTTAACCATAATGTGCGTTAAGCACAATGATATCAATGAGTGACTAGGATCATATTGACATAGGAAGGTGAACTTTTGAATATTTGGCGGAAAATAAGTAAGCTGCGTTAGTGATGACTGAAAACAAAATACTTATAGTGTTACATATGCCATTCGGATTTGGAGATTTTGTAGTATATACTATTGAGGTTCCCAATTGAGATCAAGAGGAACTTGGTTGGAAGAGTATAAGGTGCTTTGGGTACTTAGGGATAATTATAGCTTCATGAGCAAGCAATAGTAGTTGGTTGAAAGGCTTGAAACCATGATGTGTAAAGAGACATATTGGATGTACATATGAATAGACAGGTTAGTATAGATTAAGGTAAGAATTGAATTAGAAAGGATTGAAAGGATTGTGCATAGGAACCTATCTGAATAAAGCTAGTGTTACAATCAACTGCATCGAAGATAACATTCAATAGTAGAGTACCACATATGTGTATAACAACCGCATGTGAGTGAAAGAAGAGGTCGGGATCAGTTCGCATCTGCATTAGTGTCAAAGCATTCTGTATTTTATTATTTTATACAAATATGTATTCCGCAATTTCGGAAAAAATGGTGTTTTGAAATTATATTGGGCCACAAATGGGTTATTTGAAATACTGTTGAGTGTATTGTTATGACTGAAAATGTTTACAAATGAAAGTGGACCCAAATTGGTTTTTGGTTTCTGAGCTTTTGAGTGTTTCAAAGAAAATTTACACTGAGTTTACTGAGTGATGTAGCACGCTACCCTCGCGGGGCACAGACTCGGATATCACCATCGATGTCGGGTTCGAGTCACGCGGGAGTGAGGTGTTACATCAAAGGTCACTCAACCCTTTGAATCCACTGTAATAGATAATCCCAGCCCCCAACCAGATAAGAATTCCATTGAAAATGGTGAATGTGATAAGGAGAAAGGTACCAAAACTAGGGTGGAGAAACTAGAAAGCTACACCAGATTTTACACAAGAAGGAAGGGAACAAAACAAAGAAATGAGCAGCAAGTAGCAAGTGAAACTGAACAGGAGAAATCCATCATACTTTTCGAGCAAGTTCATGAATCATAACCTGCTACAAATTATGAGGAGTTGGGTTGGCCTATAACAATGAGGAAGGGAGTAAGATCATGTATAAAGCACCCAATTGGCAACTTTGTCTCTTATAACAGGTTGTCTTTACACTTTCAGACCTTTGTTGCTTAGTTAAATACTGAAAAATTAGCTCATAATTTTCAGGAGGCTGTCAAAGATCCCAAATGGTAGGAGGCAATAAATGATGAACTAAGTGCACTCAAGAAGAATCAAGCTTGGGTTGAAATAGACTTACCACAAGGAAATAATGTGGTGGGATGCAAATGGGTGTTTATCATCAAATACAATTCTATGAATAAGGCAAGAATTATGGCTAGGGGGTTTACACAGAAACATGGGATTGACGACTAGAAAACATTTGCATCGATAGCTAAACTTAATACAATTAAGATTCTATTGTCACTATCTACTAATCTAGACTGGCCCCTACATCAGCTTAATGCCAAAAATGCCTTATTGAATGGTGATCTTGCATAGGAGGTGTATATGGAGTTGCCATCGTGATTAGGAGGAAACAACCACCCTCAGAGAGTATGCAAACTTAAAAAGTGTCTGTACGGCTTGAAGTAATCACCTAGAGCATGGTTTGAAAGATCTGCAAGAGCAATGAAGAATCTTAATTACTATCAATGCTAGGTTGATCACACCCTATTTATTCAGCGTTTGACTAGTGGTAGCATAACTATCTCTATTGTTCGTGTTGATGGCATTGTCATTACAGGTGATGATTGTGAAGGTATACAGGAGCTGAAGAATTCTTTGGCTCAAGAATTTGAAATCAAAGGTATAGTTATCTTGGGATATTTCCTTATAATTGAGGTGGCCAGATCTAGTAAAGGTATCTCAATGTATCAAATGAAGTATACTCTTGATCTTTTAAAGTAAACTAGAATGCTAGGAGCAAAGATAATAGAAACACCTATGGAATCAACATATAAGTTAAGTTTTAAAGAGGGTGGTACACTAGTCGACACAGGCAGATATCAGAGACTAGTGGGAAAACTAATTTATTTATCTCATACTTGGCCAAATATTAATTTTCCTGTCAGTGCGGTTAGTCAATTTATGAACAGTCCTCAAAAGGAACACATGGAGGTAGTGTTTAGAATCCTGAAATACTTAAAAATGACACCTAGAAAGGAGTTGTTCTTTAAGAAAGGGGGAGTAAGGAGCATTGAAGTTTTCACAAATACTGACTGGGCCAGATTTGTAACTGATAAAAGGTCCACAGCAGGCTATTGCACCTTTGTGTGGGGCAACTTAGGTACCTGGGGGAGGAAAAGCAACCAGTTGTTGCAAGAAACAGTGTATAGAGCTTTGAAACTTGGAATATGTGAAGGAATATGGATCAAGAGGCTCTTAGCAGAACTACAAATCATAATAGAGCCTCAAATGAAAGTGTGGTGTGATAACATAGCCATAAGAGGGATTGCAAAGACAGTATACATCACGATAAAACCAAGCATGTGGAGATAGAACGTCATTTCATCAAACAGAAAGTGGAATCTGGATTAATTGATGTTGCCTATGTGCCCACCAGCAGTCAAGTTGCAGATGTTTTTACCAAGGCACTTGCAAGAGTCATATTTGAAGAACTTAGCTATAAGCTGGGAATGATCAATATCTATTCACCAGCTTAAGGGGGAGTGTTTGTGGGATATTATGACTAATATTCCTCTTAAGATACTATACAGTTGTAACTAGATTATATTAAGATATAGATAGGTTGTTTATTGTTAATATAGAATAAGTTCGAAATCACTTAATTTAAGGGATTAGATTAGATAGATTTGGATAACTTTTCATACTTAAACTTTTACTTGTAATAGCCTATATATGGTTGTATATTTTTTATTCAAGATATTATTCCCCACTTTGTTTAATAATAAAGCAGAATCTTAATCCGTACCTTATTATGAAGTTTGATCCTTTTTTTGTCTTATCTCTCGAATTGTTTCCAAAATTGATCCATCTCAACCATTGTAGCCGCACAAGTATCTGACCTTTAACGGTATCCACAGAATGGATTGAGAGAACTCTGTAACTCTTATAGGAAGGGTTGAGCAATAAGTGATAGCTTCATAAAGCTTAAACCTATTTATAATAAGTTTTGGACGTTTTAGTAATTTATTTGAAATTAAATTCTAATTTTAATTAGAATTACAAATAATTATAATTAAATAACAATTATGCCAAAATTAGTTTCAATATCTCATATTAATCCTTATTTGTTAAATATCTCATATTTAATTATAAAGTTTCTCAAACTTTACAATCAAATCCAACTTGATTAAAATAACTTTGTACTCTTCAACTCATTATTTATGTGAGACCTATTAGGTTCTCAAATATGTTGACAATGATTATAAACTATAATTATAATTCATAATTAGAATTAGATAAATTAGAATTTCTTTTAATTTATCTTCCATTCTCAAATTAAACAATTTATAATCGTAGATCAAGATTGGTATTTAGCAACGCATTATGACCACCCAAATATTTAGTAATATACAAGTGGCTCAATGGTAAGAGGTGTGCTTGTAAAAGCAAAAAAACCTTGAGGTCACGAGTTCGAATCGTGGCCAAATAAGACAATACCAATTTGTGTTGGATGCCGCGGTATAACCCGCAAACACACACCGGGGTATAACCCCCAAACACCTTCGGGTGGGGTATGGGGTCCAACATTAAAAAGGCGCATTTGAATGTTGGACCCGGGTGGAGGACCCACCAACTTCAGTACTCCATTATCAGTATTGTCCGCTTTGGTTGCGATTTGACCTCGCAACCTCACGGTTTTGTAGCATTTAAACGCTCGTCTCTTACCATTGAGATAAGTAAAATGTTGGCCCCCGAATTCTCTTTTATTGAATAAGCATGAATTTCAAATTCTATTTTAAGGTTTAGATTTAATTGTGGTTTATAGGAGGATTATTGTTTAAATGAATGGAATAAGATGTATTAATTGGAGAAATTAAGTTTAAGTTAGAGTATGGTGTGGTGTAGGTAAGAATTGAAGAAGGAAATGTACAAGGGCATTATAGGAAGATCACTTAAGGTTTTGAGGTTAAAGTCTTATAGTGAGGGGTAGTTTAGGCTTTGTAGAATTGGTAAGAATAGAAAATAGAAGAAAAGAAAATAGAAAGAAGAGGAAGAAGACGGAGATTTTCGTGGGTGAAGAGAAAAGAGAAGAGAAATTAGGGTTTTGTGGAATCTTGAAGAGTTGAAGGATCTAAGGCTAAAGCAAGTAAGTTTGAGTTGTTTTCTTCTTGTTTTGACTAGATCTACTTAAATATAACTTGCTTGATGTGTGATGTTGTGGTTGTTTGAAGTAAGAAAGTGTTGTCATTTAGGGTTTTGTTTAAGATTCAATTATGATGTTTTGTTTGATGTTTGTGTGTTGGAATGAGGTTAGAAGTAACTTAAGAATGTTATTCGAGAGGTTAGATGTGTTGTTTGGAAAGATGGGGAGAGTATGGAAAGAAATGTTGAATATCAGATTTTTGGGGATTCTGGAGCCGCAAGTCACGACCTGCAGTTGCAGACGTCGCGAAGTGTTTCCGCTTGTACGTCACGACGAGCTTTCGCTTGCACGTCGCGACGTGCGCCATCGTTGAGACGTACCCCGGGTTCCTCGTCGCGACGCGCTTCAGTTTCCAGCATAGACGCAGTTTAGTATTTTGGGCATAACTTTGGCTATAGATGTCCAAATGAAGTAATTTTTGATTCGTTGTGAACTAGGGACATGTTAAGTCAAAAGACTTTACGAGTTTAATAATTTTGATGATAAAACAAATATAAGACGGAGAAAAGCTAAGTAGAAGAAATCAGACGAAATAAAAAATTAGACAGAAGAAATCAGACAAAACAAAAATCAGACGGAAGCGAGATACAGACGGATGAAAAATCAAATGAAAGCTTAGCGAAAGCAGACAGATGAAAAATCAGACAAAAGCTTAGAGAAAGCAGATGGAAGAGAAATCAGACGGAACGATACATACGCTGAAAAACAGACAGAAGCAAAAGCAAACGAAGGCGTCAGTCTGATTTATAAGACTCAACTGAATAACCGTTTCTTTCAAGAATCAAGAAGCAGTTGAAGACGAAGACTATAAATAAGAAGTAGGAGTCGAAGACAGATAGAGACATACATACACGCACATACGAAAAAGAAATTATTGCAACAAAGCTCTGTGCAGAATACTGCAAGTTTATTTTGTCAGTTCTATAAAAAATCGAAATACTGTTTGTGATACAGATAGCCTGAAGAGGCTAAGAGTAAAAGAATACTTGCTGTAGTGAGACTTGAAGAGGCTCAGTGTAAAGAATACTTGTAAACATTGAAGAGATAGTGAAATCTCAGATAGGCATCTGAGGACTGGACGTAGCCCACGGTTTTGGGTAAACCAGTATAAAATTACTGTGTCAACTCTCTTACTCTCGCATTATCATTTTTGATACTACGTACATTCATAATTGCTAAAAGAACATTTTCAAACGTGATAATATTAGTTTTGATAAACAAACGAGTTTTGAAAGATGTTTTGAAAAAGGAGTTAACAAAAGTTTAACACAATTCAACCCCCCCTTCTTGTGCATATATATTTCATTATTGTTAGCAATATTTACGTGTGATCCACTTCAATTGGTATCAGAGCAAGGTGTCCAAGAATCATTGTAACAAAGTGTGGATAAAAGAAAATGGCGGAATCACACACATTCATTGCTGAAGGTGCCTCAGTTACTAGACCTCCGGCATTCAATGGAGAGGATTACCACTACTGGAAAGATCGTATGCGGTTGTTTATTGAATCTACTCACATAGATCTTTGGGATATCATCGAGAATGGACCATATACACCTATAGATGAAAACGAGAACCTTATTCCACGAGTAAGATGGACAGCTGATCAGAAGGTAAGATTTCAACTCAAATCTAAAGCAAAATTTTTCTTGAGTTGTGCTTTGAGCAGGAGCGAGTATGACAAAGTTCATGGATACGACACTGCAAAGGAAATGTGGGATACTTTAACTATCGCACATGAAGGCACGAGTCACGTTAAAGAATCCAAGATAAGCATTCTGGTGCATCAATACGAGCTATTCAAGATGAAGGAAGAAGAATCCATCGATTAGATGTTTGGAAGATTTCAAACAATCGTCAATGGATTAAAAGCTCTTGGAAGAATGTATGACAATCAAGATCACGTTCGAAAGATCCTAAGGAGTCTACCAAAGAGGTGGAGACCAAAGGTGACTGCAGTCCAGGAAGCCAAAGACTTAAGCGTGCTGAAGTTTGATGAACTGCTTGGATCGTTGAAGATACATGAAGTTGAGCTTGACACAGAAGACAAGCCTCGCCGGGACAAGTCAATTGCACTAAAAGCCAAACAGAAAAATCATTAGACTCAGAAGAAGAAAAAGAAGAATTCATCAAAAGCTTTAAAGATTGAAGAATCGAAGAATGATGATTCCAGTGAGTCAGAATTTGAGTCAAGCGATGAAGATTATGAGCTATCTTTTATTTCAAGAAAGATCAGAAGGATGTGGAAGAAGAAGCCCAGAGGAAACTCAACGTTCAGGAAGAACAACAAAGATGATGGGAAAATTGAGAAGACATCCATCACATGCTACGAGTGTAACAAGCCTAGACATTACAAGTCTGAGTGTCCGACGTTGAAGAAAAAGCCAAAGAAGAGTAGAGACAATAAGAAAAGCATGATGGCAACTTGGGGGGATTTGGATTCATCAGAATTTGAGACAATCTCCGAGATGTCAGAGCATGCTAACATATGTCTGGTAGCTGAAGAAGAAAGTGATGAGGAGGTAACCTCAGATTACCATAAATTACTAAATGCATATTCAGAACTTCTGGAGGATTCCCATGCTATTCTAAAACAGTACAAGCTGCTGAAGAAAAAGTATGTGGAAAACCTAAAACATGTACAAGTAGTAGAGAGTGAGAATATAAGTCTAAAAAATCAAGTTGAGGATCTGAAGAAAAATAAAGTCGTTGATAGATCCGAAGAGATTAAACAATTAAAGCTGAGGATCAATAGTCTGTCAACGGATTTAGCTACATTTACAGAGAGTACAAGAAAAATGAATGAGATGCTAGGAAAGTGTAGACATCCTAGTGACAAAACTGGATTAGGTTTTACTGGGAATAAATTCCAACAACAACTTTCAGAAGAAGAATAAGAAAAGTTTTCAATCATACTTTCATCAACGAAACCATCAAATACATTCTTATCATGTCATGCATTATACTAACCCTAAAGGACCCAAGAGAGTTTGGGTACCTAAAAGTAAAATAATATCTCTTGCAGACATCCTTCCTTGGAAGAAGCAACAAGCACCATTGGTACTTGGACAGTGGGTGCTCGCAACATATGACGGGAAGAAGGTCTATGTTCCTAGATCTTCAATATAAGAAAGGAGGATCGGTAACTTTTGGAGACAACCAGCAGGGCAAGATTATCGAAATCGGTAAGATTGGTAAGGATTCACATGCATGCATTGTAAATGTTCTGCTAGTTGATGGTTTGAAGCATAATCTGATTAGTATTAGTCAATTGTGTGACTCTGGTTTTGAAGTCGTATTCAATCAAAATTTTTGTGAAGTCAGAAACAAAGACGGTTCTATGTTCTTTTCTGCCAAAAGACAAAACAATCTTTACAAAATCGATTTAGAAGATTTTCAAAGACAAAATATTTCATATTTTTTACTGACTCATGAAAAAGACTGATCTGGCATAAGAAACTAGGTCATGTCAGTTTTAAGCATATTTCAAAGTTGCTGAAAAATGATTTAGTAAAAGGTTTACCAAAAATCAGTTTTGACAAAGATGTCTTTTGTGAAAGTTGTCAAAAAGGTAAACAGATTAAAACTTCTTTTCCTTCTAAAAATGTTGTAACTTCATCTAGACCGCTAGAGTTGTTACACGTGGATCTATTTGGTCCTACAAGGACAATAAGTCTTGGCGGAAAGAAATATGGACTTGTTGTAGTGGATGATTTTACAAGGTTTTGTTGGATAATGTTTTTGTCGCACAAAGATGAATCTTTTAAATGCTTTAGAACACTTTCCAAGAAGTTACAGAATGAGAAAGGAACGTCTATTGTCAGCATAAGAAGTGATCATGGTGGAGAGTTTGAAAATGAGAAATTCAGAATATACTGTGAAGATAATGGAATTTTCCATAACTTCTCAGCTTCAAGGACTCCTCAGCAGAATGGAGTTGTTGAGAGGAAGAATAGGACGATTCAAGAGATGGCAAGGACCATATTGTGTGAGATGAATCTTCCTAAGTACTTTTGGGCAGAGGCTGTGAATACAGCATGCTATATTTAGAATAGAGTGTTGCTGCGACCTATCGTGAAGAAGACTCCCTGTGAGTTATGGAATGGAAGGACACCGAATATATCCTATTTCCATCCCTTCGGGTGCAAATGTTCTATACTGAATACAAAGGAAGCTTTGGATAAGTTTGATGCCAAGACTCTTCCAGGGATATTTTTAGGTTATTCAATGACATCAAAGGCGTTTAAGGTTTACAATCTTGTTTTTAAGATCGTGGAGGAGAGTTTGATGATAGTGCTCAACCCAGCAAGGAGGAAGATTCAGATGATGAAACCATTACAATGCCGTTAGGTGATGCCAAAGAAGCCACTTCATCAGAATCTTTATCTGACAAGAAGAAAGACAATTCGGAGATGTTAGAATTAAAGAAAGAATGGAGATACAAGAGTTCTCATCCTGAAGAGTTAATTATTGGAGAGACCTCAGAAGGAGTTCGAACAAGGTCCAAGTTCAGAAGAGAAGCTAACGTAGCCTTTATTTCTGAAGTAGAACCTAAGAAAATTGATGAAGCTCTTCAAGATGAAGCATGGATATTAGCTATGCAAGAAGAGTTGAATCAGTTTACTAGGAACAAAGTTTGGTCCTTAGTTCCTAAACCTGAGAAGAAATCCATCATAGGAACCAGATGGGTGTTTAAGAACAAGCTAGACGAATCAGGAAGAGTAAGTCGGAACAAGGCGAGATTAGTAGCACAAGGCTATAATCAGCAGGAAGGAATAGACTACAATGAAACATATGCTCCAGTAGCAAGACTTGAAGCTATTAGGATATTGCTGGCATATGCAATCTGTCATGACATAAAGCTATTCCAAATGGATGTGAAAAGCACATTTCTGAATGGTTTTATAGATGAAGAGGTATATGTTAAGCAACCTCCTAGTTTCGAGCATAGTAAGTTTCCAGATCATGTCTATAGGCTTCATAAAGCTTTGTATGGACTGAAGCAGACTCCTAGAGCTTGGTATGATCGTCTAAGCACGTTTCTTATTGAGAATGGTTTCAATAGAGGTCAAGTAGATAAAACTCTCTTTAGGAAGAACTTGAAAAATGATTTCATTATTGTGCAAATTTATGTTGATGATATCATTTTTGGTGCTACTTCGAAAAAGTTGTGCATTAGTTTTGAAATTTTGATGAAAAATGAATTTGAAATGAGTATGATGGGTGAACTAAAGTTCTTTCTTGGTCTGCAAGTAAAGCAAACCG